>CM041788.1:39956805-39980260 GCA_023375725.1 Nephotettix cincticeps
CCAACAGAGTTATAGATCTAGGACCTACTGCTGGTTCAGGATCGGGAAACGTCACGCTACCAACAGAGTTATAGATCTAGGACCTACTGCTGGTTCTGGATCGGGAAACGTCACCCTACCAACAGAGTTATAGATCTAGGACCTACTGCTGGTTCAGGATCGGGAAACGTCACGCTACCAACAGAGTTATAGATCTAGGACCTACTGCTGGTTCAGGATCGGGAAACGTCATGCTACCAACAGAGTTATATATCTAGGACCTACAGCTGGTACAGGATCGGGAAACGTCACGCTACCAACAGAGTTATAGATCTAGGACCTACTGCTGGTTCAGGATCGGGAAACGTCACGTTTCCAACAGAGTTATAGATCTAGGACCTACTGCTGGTTCAGGATCGGGAAACGTCACGTTTCCAACAGAGTTATAGATCTAGGACCTACTGCTGGTTCTGGATCGGGAAACTTCACGTTTCCAACAGAAACCTCAACAATTTTAATGTTGATGTTTATTTGTTGTATTTGATAAATTGTGTATAATTTTCAGATCGGTCTACGTATTTGCAACCAACTCTCCTGACCAAATTGCTTATCCAAGTTTGGATGATTTCGCTGTAGTTGATCAAGTAAGGCTTTCACTAAAAGTCAATTGTGAATGGACAAAAGTAACAACTTTCAGTAATAATTTAGCGGTAAAAGTAACTCCAAGGTAAGATACGTACAATTTAGAACTATTATTCTACTATTATTATTTGTATTATTATTATTATTATATGAAATTTATTTAAATTATTTATGAAATTAATTTACTTGAACGTTTTAAAAACTGATCGAAGGATTTATCAATACACCAAACAATATACAAGTGGAAAAATATAGACTTTTTGAGTATTATTTCATTTCTATGTTTTAGGGCCTGGATTTGAATTTGTAATCTAATTTTTATAGAAAAAAGTAAGCAAAAAAAAGACATATATGCAACAATTTTCAAATACAAATATTAGGCTAACTTAAGAGAAATTTATTGCAAATTAGAAAATATTCTAATTTTTACTTTCTCACCCTATAAGTATATAAGAAGAAAGTATTGTTTTGATCAGAATTTTCGAATTTGAGTTTCTGGAGAATATATCCATTTTAGTTCCCCATGAATCTAAAAAAGTTGAGTCATCTCTGTCTGTTTGTGTGTGTGTGTGTGTGTGTGTGTGTGTGTGTGTGTGTGTGTGTGTGTGTGTGTGTGTGTGTGTGTGTGGATGTGTACAGTGCCACAGCCTACCCCGTTGATCCGATTTAGATGAAATTTGGCATGTATATATATAGTCACTGTATCTCCAGGCATTTTTTTCATTTTTTTGAAGTTTTGATTTTTAAGGGTAGTTCACCCCTAAAAACCCCTAAAAACGTGAAAAATCCAATTTTCTCAAAATTACCTCTAACGATTTTGATTAAAATTTGATAGCTTATAGTGCACAGAGTAATAAATAATTATACACCACCCGCATGTCTGTAAAAATGACGGTTCAATAGTTATGGGTTTTTAAATGTCAAAAAAATCAAATTTTTTAAATTTTCAGCGAAAACAATAAAAGTAAAGTATGACTTGACTGGTACCATTGAAACCAGCTTAAAAAAATAAACAAATAGTATTTTGAATTATTTGTCTACGACTAACGGTTCCAGAGAAAAGTTAAATTTACTGTCCACGATAAACGCAGTACGTTGTCTGAAAGCGCCCAATGTTATTCTTATGGAGAATATAAATAAACGGTACCAGTGGACTGACACATACTTTCTCCCTTAAGTAAATTTAAAAAAGACAATCTGTAATAAAACTATCATGTTCTACAAAGTTTATCTAAATACCATTTAATAATTTATTGTTTCAAAAATAATCATCCAATTTTTAAAAATAAAACACGAGAGACAAAGTTAAATTAATTGTTTAAATTGTATGGGGGGACAACCCCCTCTCCCGTAGCACCAAGCTTTTTTGAGCTGGTTTTGTTCGGTGATTTGACCTTACGCTTCATACCAAGTTTCATGGAAAACGGTTGGAAAGTAAGGAAGAAATTGATTTTTTTATATTCTCCATAAGAATAACATTGGGCGCTTTCAGACAACGTACTGCGTTTATCGTGGACAGTAAATTTAACTTTTCTCTGGAACCGTTAGTCGTAGACAAAAAATTCAAATACTAATTTGTTTAGTTTTTTAAGTTGGTTTTAATGGTACAAGTCAAGTTATACTTTACTTTTATTGTTTTCGCTGAAAATTTAAAAATTTGATTTTTTTGACATTTAAAAGCCCATAACTTTTGAACCGTCATTTTTACAGATATGCGAGTGGTGTCAAATTACTAAGTAATCTGTACACTATAAACTGTCAAATTTTAATCAAAATCGTTAGAGCCGTTTTTGAGAAAATTGGATTTTTCACGTTTTTTAAGGGTTTTTAGGGGTGAACTACCCTTAAAAATAAAAAATTCAAAAAAATGAAAAAAAACGCCTGGAGATACGGTGACTATATATATACATGCCAAATTTCATCTAAATCGGACCAACGGGGTAGGCTGTGGCACTGTACACATCCAGGCACACACACACACACACACACGGACGGACAGACATCACGTCAAAACCCACTTTTTTGGATTCAGGAGACCCCAAAACGGATATATCCACCCTCAACTCAAATTCGAAAATGTTGACGAAAACAATACTTTTTCCATATACTATGTATAAGGGGAGAAAGTAAAAATCAATTTCTTCCTTACTTTCCAACCGTTTTCTAGGAAACTTGGTATGAAGTGTAAGGTAAAATCACTGAACAAAACCAGCTCAAAAAAGCTTGGTATTACCGGGGGGGGGGGGGTTTCCCCATGCAATTTGAACAATAAATTATTAAATGATATTTATAATCACTTTGTAGAACATGATAGTTTTATTACAGATTGTCTTTTTTAAATTTACTTAAGGGGGAAAGTATGTGTCAGTCCACTGATACCATTTATTTTCAATATTATTATATAAGTGTCATAGTTCAAATATAAAGAATTGTAGACCATTCGCTATTTTAAGTTCACTTACACAATTATACGTATTTGAGTCTATTTTAAATCATGGATTAATTCATCACGTTTAGAGCGTCTTCAGCTCTCATCAGCATGGTTTCTTTCCGGACTGGTCCATTACCTCCAATTTGTTGGACTTTTCAGAATATTGCTTGGCTGCTATGGTTTCTGGTGCTCACGTGGATGCCATCTTTACCGTCTTTGAAAAAGATTTCAACAAAGTAAATCATTTGTAACTTGTTTCCAAGTTAAATCACTTTGGGCAGGTAGCCCAAAGTCCCATAAATCGTAATGATTGGATTAGATAAATCAAATTATTCCGATTTTTCCTCTTATATTTTCAACCGAGCTCATTATGTTACTTTTAGTAGTTTCTCCTTTTTGGAATTACAGGCTTTATCAGGTGCACTTTAAGGGTAAACCTTGCTCTCCCATTGTTCACAATCTTCATAAATGGCATCTCTGAATGTGTCCTTAACTGTACATACCTTCTTTATACCGATGTTTTGCCATTACACTCCTCTGACTGCAACAAATTCAATTGGACATTACTTACTTACTGCCGCGGCTCCACAAATCTCAATTGATTCTTAGTCTCATAAACCAGCCTCCTCCACTCTATTCTATCCTTCGCCAAGTTGATGTTTGCACGCAAGGTCCTAAAGTCTTTAACTTGATCAGTCCATGACCTTCCCAATGGACGCTTCCCCCTAGGCTTGGCTTTCCATACTTCACACAACCTGCTTTCGCCCCTCCTGCCTTCTTATTACATGTACAATCCAGCTTAACCTTTTTGCTTTAAACATCCTCCTTTATGTCAATCATTCATTATTTAATTTTAAGTTTGTCTATAACATGTTGTTAACGATGTTGTGAAATAATTGTTTAATGTTATGTTTGTTTTAATAATAATCATTTAATCACCCCTTTCCTTGGAGGTCATCCTCATTATTTAATATAATATTTATTTATCTATAGTTTCCCATTTAATGTTTAATGTTTCATTCAGTAATAATAAATAATCATAATAAGCCTATCGTATAATCTCATATATTTCAAAATTAGTCCTCAAGAGTCCAACAGTAAACAGTGAATATGTGATGTTTTAACCATGTGCTTCAATAATGAAAGACTTGTACCAAGAGAGAGACGAGCTTTGTAAGCCAAGGAAGACACAGGTCCTGTTACTGCATCCCAGTGTTAGATTTAAATGATCATTTAAAGGACACAGAATGAGTGTATTCATTCCCAGTATTTATTTATACTTTATGCCTACTATTTATTTAGGCTCACATAGGCTATTCAATTTTACAACTTTGTTGTTAAAGTCCCTATATTATGCGCTACAGATGTTGGACTGCAGTGTGGTAAAATCCTCCATCTTTTTTTCTTACAAAGACTGAAGACGGTTAAATTATTAAACGATAAATGTCAAGGTTCTAATAATTTGCCAACCTACATGATGACTGGGACGTAATCCAGCTGTAATCCAGCTACCTGTAGGTCATGAATTGTGGATAGTTGTGAGAGATGGTCGGTGGATGTAGTGTTCTCTTGTGTAGATTAACGTCCGCACTATTGAATACTACGTTCATCCACAAAGGTCATCCTCATAATTAGACCAATTCATAATTCAGAGGCCGTGGTTCGGAATCCACGTTAAACTGTAGATCCATTAGTTGACATCGGCTGTTGGGTTGTTAATTAACAGTCCTGTCTAAGGAACATGTCAGGCTTAGTCTGTAAAAAGACTATAAGATTGCGCCAAAATCATCTCACACTCAATCCTCATTTATACTTGGCTTAAAATACCTACCTTGTAGTATGGTCACCATTTCAATAATCTAACCTAATCTATATTAGATACAAAGCAGACTTGCTTTTAAATATCAACAAAGATTAGTAAATTCATCATAAAATCAGTGCCAATTGGACTTACCTTATGGTTGAACCCAAAATTTCAAGCATTGCTATAATTGCAACCAAGATTAATTAGCTTTAACCCTCCAGGTGCTAACATCTCACTGTGAGATGTCAGCGAGGTGCAATTGTATAGCGCTATCGAAGTCAAAAATTACTGTTACGGTGCTGCCATCTGCGAGCTAATACATGCAACTAATCTGTAGTTCCCTATTCTGACGCTTGAGTTCGTTATTTTGCCACCAGAGTATGCTTTTATAGCCAAATAAGTTCTTTCTCAGACGGTGGTCCTTTGTAGTGTAGTGGTTAGACTGCTGTGCTGACGAGTACAACAGTTGAAGCCATTCGGAGGGATGAGGGTTCGAATCCCGACCATGAGCAATCCCAGGTTGGCTTGCAAATGTGTGGTATAGTGGAGTGGAGGGCCCACCTTAAATAAACGGTGACCAGCTTGGGTGGAAGTTGACGGACCTGAGATAAAGAGTACTTATCTATTGCGAACTAATAAGTTACTTTAAACTTGTTTTAAAAAACATTTCAATAATAGGCCTAGCCATCTATCTTATTGTAACTGAAACATTGTTACCATTTTGCTTTGTTTGCCAAACATTACCTTTATACGATTTGATAAATAAATACTATATTTATATGAAATCAATAGTTTTTTTTATTATAAAAGAAAATTAAATAAAAAATAAGTGTATTGAAAAATAACAATAACATTATACTGAAATGTTGCCACATAAAAACTGCTAGGATTAACAATTTGCTTAAAATAAAGTGTCCCACTAAGGTATTTATGCTAACATTTATCAGGAAGAAGTCCTTATACGATACGATAAGGTAAACCACTGAGAGTTTTACCTTTCAGTGCTAGTTTCTGGGATTTAGCTCTATCAAATATGTGTTCACACCCAAAAATGTCGTTACACACTGTATACTAATGTATCCCATTTTATAATATAGGAGCATGCTTGAGTTTTGGCCACGTTGGAATACATATTGTACATTCGAATACGTCATGAAGAATATTGCAGTTTCCTCTGTATCGTTTGCTGTGACCAACTTGGTTTACGAATCTATGACTAAAGAGCTTTCTGCGGAGAGTAAGATTGATTTTATGCATACTCAACAGAAATTTAAGCCAGGACCGAAATTGGAACTGCGATACATATCCACTGCTTTTCAGAGTTTATCTAAAGCCAAATTACCTTCAAACACACTGTTTTCTACTTTCTTGAAGGATGAGATATTCTTAATCCTTCCGGGTGTAAAAAAAACCACCTCCTTCAAACAAGGCTTGACTCTTATCAGGTAAGGTTAAAAATTGTAACAAACGTGTTATGGAAATTTTAAAATTGAAGTAATTATAAATTATAAATATATTAGCCTTCATTTTTTGCTTTGCAGAACATTTATTGAATTTAAAACGCACAAGCTTTTGTGTTGCATTTTTGATACGATGTGAAAAAATGTTTGTATTTACTTCCCTGTGAGAAAAATTTTAGATCATGGATATGTCTAAAGGGAATGTTTTCAATTCATCTAAACATCTGTTCTTATTCTCTTATATTAAAAATTCAATACAATAGCCCTGGTAGTTTCTATGGAAACCAGTTAAATATTTTTCATCTTAAAAATCACTAACACCCCCCTCAGAGCTAAGACTTAGACCCTATCATCCACGTCAAAAATTAGTAATCTTTTAGGAACTCAATATAAAAGATAGTACAGACAAATAGAAGCTCTACGTCTTACGAGTACAACGTGTCTTAACCAGTTCCTTCCGTTCATTATCAAACGATTTTCTTGACAATTTAGAGGCTTTCAAAACATAATTTTCTCTTAGCCTATGTTAATCATTAGTAGATGTTGAATAATTCAATTTAGTTTACATACAAAAAATAACAGACGGCACTTACAGTATTTTTAGGATGTTTCATTTATTAGTTATAGAGTATAATTCCAATGCTAGTTATAAGCATGCAGTTTCTTCCCCACAAAAGTTAGCATTATCTACTTAAGTCCAGTGCGATACAAAGTCCATTCAGGCTTAGATGACTGGGCCACCAGCCCAGTTCGTCTCAAGATTTCTCAAGTGATTTACCGTGCGGTACTCACCTGTATTCAATCACAACATAACTACAGTTTTACTCTTTACTCTATTTTGAGTCTTATAATAACTTCGCGTTTATTAAAATCAGTGACATTGTGCTACCGCGAGTTCGCATTGACGAATGAATATCATCCTATAACGGTTGTGCGGAATATTGCGCCATGTCTCCAACGCCACTGCAGTCTCAGGGGCCCCTACCACCATCGCGCCGTGTCAGCCCTCACACGATGTCTCCAACGCCACTGCAGTCTCAGGGGCCCCTACCACCATCGCGCCGTGTCAGCCCTCACACGATGTCTCCAACGCCACTGCAGTCTCAGGGGCCCCTACCACCATTGCGCCGTGTCAGCCTACAAACGATGTCTCCAACGCCACTGCAGTCTCAGGGGCCCCTACCACCATCGCGCCGTGTCAGCCCTCACACGATGTCTCCAACGCCACTGCAGTCTCAGGGGCCCCTACCACCATTGCGCCGTGTCAGCCCTCACACGATGTCTCCAACGCCACTGCAGTCTCAGGGGCCCCTACCACCATTGCGCCGTGTCAGCCCTCACACGATGTCTCCAACGCCACTGCAGTCTCAGGGGCCCCTACCACCATTGCGCCGTGTCAGCCCTCACACGATGTCTCCAACGCCACTGCAGTCTCAGGGGCCCCTACCACCATTGCGCCGTGTCAGCCCTCACACGATGTCTTCAACGCCACTGCAGTCTCAGGGGCCCCTACCACCATTGCGCCGTGTCAGCCCTCACACGATGTCTTCAACGCCACTGCAGTCTCAGGGGCCCCTACCACCATCGCGCCGTGTCAGCCCTCACACGATGTCTCCAACGCCACTGCAGTCTCAGGGGCCCCTACCACCATCGCGCCGTGTCAGCCCTCACACGTTGTCCCCAACGCCACTGCAGTCTCAGGGGCCCCTACCATGGTATCCGTTAGTGAAAGCCAATTTATGTCTCTATTAAAACTATTCATGAATAGATTTTGGTTTCAGGTTTAGCCGCCATTGCGATCGTACTAGTAAAATTAAAATTAAATACAGTCAGTTCGCTCCGTGAAGCATTAAATTACTATTAAAATAAATAAAGGAGTTTCCAGTTCCATTTCAACGTCTCTCAATCATTAGAGAAACAAGGAAGTAGGTCTAATTTATGCACTGCACATAAGGACCGTTGTACGAGTAGATATTGAAGTTTATAACAAGTGGATACCACAAAATTCTTTACACGGACATGAGCCTAATGAAATAACCCACTAGATACAGCCGAGCGACAGTTTTATTAGAGACTACCGCAATCATTTGCCGGATGTCATTTTTGAACAAAGCAGAAATATCAGTAATATCGTATGCTAGGTAAATAATTACTTAATAATAAATTTTTTTATGAAAAACTCTTGATTGAGGCTTAAATAGAAAGTTCAAACAAATTTAAAACTATTCAAAACAATGTCTCAAACCCCTTCTACAACAACTACTGATGGCAAATATAACCATAACTATTATTGGCAATATGGTTTTGATCGTGCCTATTCTTTAACCTTTACTCTTCGCTAAGGAGGATATGGGATACAGTATAATTTGTTTTAGTGACTAACAAACAAATATACGAGTTTTAACTGATTTCCCTTAACCTAACCCTTTCTTCTAAGTCGTGATAAGGTACGGTAACTTTATATTTACATAACAATAATACAAGGGGTCTAGTAAAGAGTCTAAAATAAAATATTGTATTGCATAGTGAAATTAAACTGATTTAATATCATAACGTTATTTTTATAATCACTATTTCAGTGATGATGAAGCCACGCCCACGCCAGATCTTGCATATTGGGAATATGCAATTCTTGAACGGTTTTACGCAATACTGCTTGCTGGGATTGTTCGACAAAACAGTTTTGAGTCAACCGTTTTCTTCAGAGCTGTAGGAAAACTATCACTTGATATCCAAAAGGATCCTTTGGTTTTAATGGACGAAACTTTCATGGTAAAATAAATGTTTTGTTAATTGATAGCTAAACAAGAGATTCAGTTATTATTGAATTATTATACTATTAGTTTAATTTATTAAGAGGAAATTTTATGTAATATTTATTACCATGTGTGAGCTGAAGTTTATGGATTGTCATTGAAAAACATTAAATATTTAGTTAACCTAACGATTAGTATCAAAAAGGTAAATCTGTTCGTTTTAATTTGAGCAAAACTGGCAAATTATAATCAGCCATAAGCAGACCAATTTGGTTTTGGCAGTGCATTTTTTAAAAGTAATTACTCTATACAATTCCTAAACGTTTTTTTTAATTCATTACTGTTCAAACATTCTCTTATGCTCGTGTTTTTCAACACAACGTTATTCTTATTCTTCTTCTCTATCAGACATTGACACAAAAAGATTCAGAGTATTTCAAGGAATGAGTAAAGGTGAATGTGATGAATGTAATGGATGATATGGAGCTTTGTTAAAAATACCAGCTGATCCTTTTACCAGAGTTATTAATCCATAGCCCAGTAAAAAACATGAAAAATAAATGTTTAGGCTGAAATTAGTATGAGTTATTTTATAAATTCACTCAAATCTTTGTTAATAATGGACTTCAAATGTCGATGTCTTCATAATTCCTTATCAGACAATGTTTTCGGTCAACGATAATACGCAGTAGTAACATTCAAAGTATGTAATATAATTTTAATTAATAAATTTGTTCTCCTTCCTATATCATCTATTTATAAATAATCACTCTATGTGGTACTGTGAAATACTATTATTGAGGGAGGGGGTAAAAATTAAGGAAATGATAAAAACGTTAAAAGAAAACGGCCTGAATGGAAGATCGAGCTAAGACTAGTCATAAAATAGGTACACTAAATTTTCTGGTACACTACACCTTTGATAAAATTCAAGTAGGACCTAGTCACCCACTAGATGTGTACGTATAGTTGGGTTTAAAGTAATTGTGCTCAACCAAACCCCATTAAACTCAAACAGTCATCAAAGACCTTCAAATAACCTAACCTAGCGTTGTTATCGTCCGGGATTTTTTTTGCTGTTTTTTTCCTTGCCGCAGTAATGTGAATTTTCCAAAGAGAGAGCTCGTGCCACGATAACGTGAATTGGTTGTAGACATATAGTACTTTTCGAGGTAACGTTGATTTCTTGTAGAAATAGAGCGCGCACCGGAGCAATTTGAATTATTTTAGTAGTTACCAACCCCGGGTTTAAAACCATAATCGGCATTTTCACCATTTTTAATAATTATTGAAATGTAGGATTTTAAGCCCAAAATTGTCACATTTTTCGCTCTTTATAGGGCAAAACCCCTCATTTTTAACCCAAAATCAGCTCGTTTTTCCCATTTTAATAGAAAAACCCCCGTTTTTAGCTCAAAATCATTTTGGGATTATTTTTGGACTGATTGAAAATTTTTGAAAAAATCCCCAAACCGTTATTCATATCCAATCTATCACCTGATGCTATTGTAAAGTTTTTACTATGTAAAGTTCGTACACTGTGATAGTGTTTTTTTTCTTTGACTCGCTTGGCAGGTGAGGATACCAATTGAACTAACTTCAGAGCAATGATTATACTGTATTTTTATTCATTATAAACATGTGATCTGAATCAAGAAATGTACATGAAACAATAAAAGGTAATATATATATATATATCTATAAAACAATGGATAAATGGAGGCCCCCTTCTACTTATATAGTATTTATCTCTATATCAATCTAATTTAAATATATGTTAAACATGTTACTATACACAAAGATCATCAAATTCAAAACAAGTTTAATAGATTCACGTATTAAAGTATTTTAATTGATTGTTGAATTTTAATTGGTCAATCTACTGTATCCCCTTTTTTTCTGAAATTTTGTCCAGATAAAATGATAAAATATCCAACCTTTATAGTCAAATTTTCTTGGAGGAGGGTGAGGATGGTCTCGGAGAGCGTGGGGCGATCTTCAGCCGGTGGTATCGGGATCCGCTCCTGCCGCTCGTCCTTGTCCTCTTCCCAGGTCCTCGTGGCTGCCACCGATGGAGATGTCCGAAGTCCGAAGATGGGTCTGGATTTAACGGGGAGCTACTCGATCCACTCCCCAATCCAGTCCTTCTCACTCCAGGGCTTCTTCCACACTGCTCGTCTCCTCCTTTTCCTTCAAAAATTCTTCTTTCCCCCTCCAATTTTGATTGGTGACCAACCGTTGAAGTGCATGGTCTGCATTTTGTTTTGTCGATTCGGTCTGGCCTTGGTCGAACGTCCGGTCCGTCCCCGGTCAGCCCCCCTCGCAGTCTTGCTGAGCAAAACGCTGAGTGCGACTACCGGTTTCGGATGTCCACCGCGGACGTTCAACAATTCATATTGGAGCCTTCACATGCATTTTTGAAAAAAATCCCCAAACCGTTATTCATATCCAATCTATCACCTGATGCTATACAATAACATATAAATAAACAGCATCACATACCTTTCATAATTTAAAATACCAAGCCCTCAGCGCCGAGTCGCGTAAACACATCGTCCGCGTACCCAATGTCCAGGCGCGCTCGCTGCGGATGGAGTCCCTTGTCGCCTCGGCGTCGGCTCATGTCCTAGTCTCGCGGTGGCTCGCGGCCAATGAATGCGCTACACGTCCGACTTGAGACAGTAGTCAGGTCTTGGTTCGGCTCGGGCGCAACCACTGTAATGTCCACACACGGCTTATGACATCCACCCACCCCAACAATATTTTTTCATTGTAACTAGGTCATTGAAATGTTACTTTGCAATTCAACATTTGCAGAGGTTTAAAACCCCCGCGCTGTTAACCAACAGTCAGTACAAGTGAATTACACTATTGAAGTCAATTCAGCCAGTGTTATCAGTGGAGTCAGTGTTCAAGATCATCAGTGCGCACTCAGGTTTTTTATTCTATATAAAAATGAATAACTACACTTGCAATATTTGTAAAAGACAATTTTCCTTAAAAACATAATTTAACTCGACACTTTAAATTAAAACATAAATCTAGTTGTCAAATTTGTCATTTAACCTTTCAGAACAGAGTAGAACTGATGTCTCACATCAAAAGACATAAGAATTACTGCCAATCGTGTAAACGAAATATTAATACACATTTTAATCGACACGTTGCTTCCTGCGGTAGGAATAAAGTGTTTATGAAACGTGAATTTCTTGGTGAATCGGTAATGAACGAAGTCTTTACCTGACTCCAGCAAACACCCCTTCCAGTGCATTGAATTTTGGTTAGAAATGTGAAATTTGTTAAATACTCCACTTCTTCAACTGAGAATGTAATTATTGATAAAAGCTGCTCGGCCATGTTTAGAAGTTTAACCAATCTATCAATTGAAAAAAGAGAATTACAACCACAAATAAATGAAGCTTTATTGTAAATTGAAAACTCTATGACTAACTTTCAAGCTGTAGGAAGTGGTTGGATCTATGATCATACTCTCAAATGGGAACTGTTCATATACAAATACACTCCTTTGAAACCTAAATCATATATTGCTTCTCCAGAATACATCTAATCGACTCACGCTGTATTGAATATTAAGAATTCCGATGACAAATGCTTTTTGTGGGCTGTCTTACCAGCATTACATCCAAAACAAAACAACCCCTATCGAGGGTATCAGTAATGTGTCATGCGTCCTTTTTTAATAACAGTAGATTGACATGTTTAGGAAGGTAAGATTCATTCTCACTGGATATATAGTTTTGCCCTGTATTCCATACACATTAATAGATATGTCATTTTGCCTTTCAAACTTCTCTATATCAGCTAATTTAATAGGATAACTAATATTTTTCATGTTCACCTGATTCATATATTGCACATAGTGACCTACGTGAAATATTTTCTTTTGTTAATTTATTATTAAAAGCTTCAATGGGCAGGAGACAATTTTCATAAAACTTTTCAGGGCCGGTCATATACTCGTATGGAAATACACCTTTCGATTGAAGTAGTGGTTCGTGTACAAATTTGAAACCATCCAAGATTTCTGCTAGTTTATGTACCAAAAATACCAGATCGTCATCTGAAAATGATATTTAGTGTTCAAAGTCTTTGGTGATTACGTTTATTGTTCGTTGTTCATATTTACCTAAATGTTGCATTATCAAATGAGCGTCATAATTCTTCAAGCTGTGAAATGAGACTGGGATTTTGTCTGTAATTTTATAATTTAAATTACACGCGTTGTGGGCTGCACCTCTGTATAACCCAGTCATATGACAATGGTCTCGGACCTTGACAGTGTCATCTACTGGGTTTTCACAAATGTGACAAATTGTTTGTGTTCTAAATGATGTTTCTTGTTCATGGGTCATATTTAACGGTACATATACATTCATTTTTGGTTTAATTTTGTCATAAACTTCAAATAGTTTCTGAAAAAATACGTCCATAACCGTTTCACCACTATAATTTTCTTGAAAAACTGTTTCATTGTCTTTAATTACCACAAATGCGAAACCGCTTGGGGATCGTTCTTGTGTTGTTGGGTTGATAAAACATTCAAAATCACAATATATCACGAAAAGTGCCTTAATCTGATACTTGATATTTGTAAACTTTAATGTGTTTTTGGAGGACATTTCAACGCGTTGGGGCTTAAAATTTTTACAGTCCTCGAAATGTTTGTTTAGATTTTCTTTAGTCCAAAACCTTTGAAGACACAAATAGCAGTAGTGTTTCTTACAATTGTCTCTCGTTGTGTTGAATAGAAGTTTGTTAAAGTCACGAATTAGAAACATCTAGTAGTAATGAGAAACCTAGGTATATTATATTTGGTTTCCAGACAGATAGAGACAATAAACCTCGAAAGAGAAGTGACGAGTTTGATCATTGCAAGTTGAAAAACTTGAAAGTATTTCTCAACTCTGAATACTATCCTTATAGTGATTTAAATCTAGATTTTGAAAGTGGCGATGTCTCTAAGGCATATGAAATGTTATTAAGGTTTAAAGAAACGTATTATAACACTAATATGGATCCCATGATAAGTCGAAGTGAATTTTTAAATAAATTTCCCTTAATAGTAATAGACTGTTCTAGACAAAATGAATCCATCAAGGAGGGGGTCGTAGATATTAAGTTGGAAATTGAAACGAATGAAAATGTCAGTGAGAACACGTCAGCATATTGTCTAATAATTCACGATAAATTATTTGAGTACAATCCTTTAACAAATGAAATAAATAAAGTATAATAAAAAGAAAAATGAATATTCAAAAAGAGTTAATTAACTCTGCCAATCAAATAAGAGAGAAATATAGGGCATTAAAACGTGGGAAATACTTGAAGACTGAGGAGCAAATAAATGCATTTCAGCCATTATTAGATCCATTAAAAGAATTGGTTAGTTCTAAAAATAATGAGGTTATTTCTAAGAGACCATTACCTATTGAATTTCAACCAATGACTCCGTCTAAAATACCAACCCCAGTAAAATCAATATTACCAACCCCTCTTAAATTAGATTTTGGTCTTTTGGCAAGTGAATATTTGGGAAATTATCTCAATAAAAATAATATTACAGATTCTACTTATGGCATTAGAAGGGAGGGTAACAAGTTTCTTATCGGTGATAGAAATTGCAAATTATGACATTATGATTAGTGAGAAGGTATATAAAGGCACAAAGGGTCTTTGGGAGTTGTTAACATTAAAAGAACCTGTAAATTATAACGAGAGTGATCTAGACAATTATAAAGAGATCCTTGAACTAACTATCGCTCATTTGAAGGGTTATAAGGCGGGTGCTTCGTTATCAGCTAACAGACACACAAAATACACCAATATAATTAAACCTTTATTTCCAAAAACAGTGGGCAGTGGGTTAAAACAGGTTACAGGTAATAAAATAAGCTATATTTATTTCGACAATGTTAATGAGATTGTAGATAGGTTGAGATAACTTTGGCTTTCAAAACAAGCTGGAAACACAGGAGTAGATAATGAGATTGATTCAATATTAGAGGAGCTTAGAGAAAGTGGAATAATCTTTTAAATAAAAAGTAATGTTTATAGACAAGTTTTATCGAGTGTATGCCCCTTATGAAACATATAAACCTCAGACAAGAGAGTCAAAGGGTGAATTCTTAGAGTTAAACGATAATGTTTGGGATGCTAAACAACATAAAATTATTAACGTAAGTAGGGCAGAGCGAAATTATGAAGTACCTGTGTTGGAACAGACACTGACACGACAAGGAGATTTGTTTGTTCAGGGTGAAAATAAATTTGAATTTATGCAATCAGTAGCTAGTCATTGGAATGGGAAAAAACGCAAAATTAAAAATTTTGATAAAGGAGAGGACATCTGTGATGCCGTTACTTTAGAACAAATACTTGTTAGAGATGGCAATGAGTTTGTGCAAAATAATAAAAAATACAAATTTATGGAACAGAAAGATAGTAATTGGAACGCTAATCGGAAACGAATCGTAAACATACAAGACGGTCAAGATGTTAATGACTGTCCAGCTATGCATCAAGTCTTATACAGAGATAAGACACGTGCATTTAATGCATCAAATGCTCGTATTACAAATGTATTTCGTGCTCGTGATAATCATGACGTTGTAATTAAAGATCAGGTCATTTGTTGTGATAGGAACATAAAAACTTTGACGCTAAAAATGAGACAATATCAAACGTTAAAAATGGAGTTTTACTGTGTAATTGTGTAACACTGTCTCAAGCTGTTACTCTTGATGGAAAGGGTGTTTTAAAATGCGGTGATTTAAATTTTTCTAAATTATTGATTGCGGATCCTACAGTTCATCCTAGTGGTTTAAGAACGTTAGATGGTAGCCCTTACTTACCAAATAATGGTGTGTATATTACACAGGACGATGGAATTTTAGTTAGTGCATCTGGTGATGAGATAAAACCATAAATAGTAGATTTGAATATAAAAGTAAATAAAAAATGAGAGAAATTGCATATGAAATGCATAAGTCTGCCCGAAAAAACTTTCCAAGGAGGTATTTCAAATTAATCGGTATTAATGAAACTGTACAGATTGATTTAATCGATATGCAGTCTTACTCGAGACAAAACTCTGGATACAATTATATTTTTATTTTAATAGATACCTTTTCAAAGAAAGCGTATGCAGCACCTGTTAAGAATAAGACTGGACCTAAGGTAACGGAAGCGATAAAATCTATTCTTCCCGCTGGTGTAAAGAATATTCAGTCGAATAATGGTAAAGAATATTTCAATAAACATTTTCAAAGCCTAATGAAAGAGTTAAATAGTAATCGCTATCATACCTTTTCAAGTACAAAAGCTTCCATTGCAGAACGTTTTATTCGGTCCTTTAAACATTGGTTATTTAGAGATTTTTCCGCTCAAGGAAGTTACAAATGGTTGAACATTTATCCAAAGTTAATTGCAGAATATAATAATCGCGTGCATAGAACAATTAGTATGAAACAAAACTCTGTGAATGAAAGGAATTCAAGGAAAATACATCAGAGGTTGAGTCAATTGTATAAATATAAATTTGAAAAGGCTAAATTTAAAGTTGGAGATGTTGTCCGAATCTCAAAGAATAAGCATGTATTCAGTAAATCGTATACACCTAATTGGACGGGTGAGTTGTTTACAATAGCAGAAGTAAAAAATACAAGACATATTACTTATATATTGAAAGATGATAGAGGTAATATAATTAGAGGAGGATTTTATAAGAAAGAATTGTTAAAGACAAAATACAAGGACATTTATTTAGTAGAGAATGTAATTAAAAATCCGGAGATCGTTGTTACGTTCAATGGTTGGGTTTTCCAAGCAGATCGTGGATTAATAAGAGTGATATCATAGTGTGAGGTGTGGTAGTGTAAAAAAACATTTTTTTTGATTTGTTGTCAAATATGGCTGGTGCAGGACGTAAGCAGCGCGAGACGCGAGCCGACCGTGGGTGCAACCTGTGTGTAACGCGTTCATTCACGAGACGCGGGCGACTCGGAGCTAGCGGGCCTGGACATTGGATACGCGGACGGTATGTGTTTACGCGACTTGGCGCGGACGGTATGCGTTTACGCGGCGCGGTGCCGGGAGCTTGGGATTTTAAATTATGAAAGGTATATAATGTTGTTTATTTATATGTTATTGTATAGCATCAGGTGATAGATTGGATATGAATAACGGTTTGGGGATTTTTCCAAAAATGTTCAATCAGTCCAAAAATAATCTGAATATGATTTTGAGCTAAAAACGGGGGGTTTCTATTAAAACGGGAAAATGAGCTGATTTTGGGTTAAAAATGATGGTTTTTGCCATTTAAAGTGCGAAAAATGTGACAATTTTGGGCTTAAAATGCTATATTTCAATAATTAAAAATGGTGAAAATGCCGATTATGGTTTTAAACCCGGGGTTGGTAACTACTTATTTTAACTCCAAAAATAACCTTTTTTGAACAAACTTTGACATTTTTCATTAAAACTATTTTCTAATCCATTCAATAAACTTGTTTATGAATTCAGGATTAAAAACTTCATTAATACTTCAGTTATATATATATTCAGGATGAAAAACAAACTCCTTATTAACGTATGTTATATTATATAATTTTAAAAAATTTAATTTATTTAGAGCCGTATCAAGATTTTGGACAGTTCTTTACATTTTCGATCCGAATAAAAATAAATAATATTCTTATGAAAAATATACATCA
Organism: Nephotettix cincticeps; assembly: GCA_023375725.1. Classification (NCBI taxonomy): domain Eukaryota; kingdom Metazoa; phylum Arthropoda; class Insecta; order Hemiptera; family Cicadellidae; genus Nephotettix; species Nephotettix cincticeps. The sequence goes on from CM041788.1 coordinate 39,974,610, forward strand.
TACGATGGATAACGAAAATCGATATAAATAAAATTAGAGTTTTGTCTGTAAATTGCTCATAATTATTCATTTTTTACTTATTTAGGCTTTTATTGCGTAAGAGTAGCCGAAACCAGCTCTTATCTTATTTCAATTTTTGTCTGGTTGTCTGTGACGCTCCAAGAGGCATTTTACGCCGTCTTCTCCGAAAAAACGGGAGAACTGATCACAATGAGACTCATTTCTTCCGTTCTCTACATTCCAAAGAAGGGTTTTAAAGGCTTAAAAGTGTCTGCCGTCCCTTCAAATGTAAATAACAAGCATTTTAAAAACCCACTTTTTACGCGATATTGGTCGAATTTTGCTTCAGTTTTAAATGAATAACCTACTGTCAATAATTAGCTGTCTCTGTAGTTTAAAGATTTAATAGAAATAAAAACAAACAGCTGTTGAATCAATATTAGTTAGTTTATATTGGTCATTGTATTATTGGTCATTATATTGGATTTAAACACATTTCGAAATCATACTATATTAAAAAGTTATTTTAACGTATAACTATAATAATAATGATATACATGTTCTCATCTATTTAATTGTAACATAATGCTAAATAATAAAGCTAGGTATTCATTTATTTTCTTTTTATTGATTTGCTTAGGATTTCAGGTTTTGTTTAGGATCTGTGAAAATTTGTGTTCTTGTTGAAACAAAACAAAAAGGAATTTGAATTGTTCATGTACATGTTGTATTTATAAGAGTACCAGCCAACGCAACCTGTTGATGTAGCCTTTCTTTAGTTGGTAGATCAATGAAACTTTTGTCCTAAATCAATATATGTGCAGTTTGTGTTGTGTAGACTGTTCATTCACGTAACAGGACTAAGAATGTCACTTGTTTCAGAATAATCTAAATTATGGAATACCTGCAAGAGCAACAACAACACTGCCGGGCAGAATGTTGGATACTGTTGAATTATGGAATTATGTTGGAGTAAAATATGAAACTGATGTAGTACAGAGCGTATTTTTGGATGAAAATAAAGGTATGGGACTTTTTTACCTCAAAGGAATTTGTAAAAGAAGAATATGCAATTTAATATCAGACAGTAATGTTTGGGTTGCTTAGTGCTTTATAACCTGAAGGATGTTGGTTAAATCCTGAGCAAAACTTAAACCAAATTATATGATGGCCAGTAATAAACAGTATCAGTGACCTGAAAAGTATGTGACTTTTACATTCCAAGGCCGGACATACACTTTCTTGTATACCTCTAAAGGCGAGAGCTCACACACGCTACGGTAAACCGGGTGAGTGAATAATGTCCACTCAGTTGTGTAATAGAAAGTCGACAAGTTGACGTGATTGCTTTGGTAGGTTTGTTGGTGATAATGAACAGAAAAAATACGAGAACAAAGTGCATACCGTAGTGTAGAATCTGACTTATAAAGAGTTGTGAATATACCCATACTAACTAACTATTGAACGAAACTTTTGAAAGAAGTGTGTTCATATCCCATATTAGGGAACCAGAAATTGATTTTACATTATAGCTATTTTCTTTTCAACAGTTGATTCCTTTCCTGTTAGTTGAAGATATAAACCACAGTTTGAAGCACTTGTATTTGTTTATGTTTTTATTGTGTTTTAAGGTTGTGCGAGTGACTAAACCGTTTAAATTTTAACTGCGAACTCTTCTTGCACATTTTGCTACCGTATTACGTTGTTTTAGTTTAATGGTCTGAAATGTTTGATTTAAATAGTTTAATGAATCTGAAACCCACATTCCCTAAAAATTACAAAAAAAAATATCAATAGATTTCTAAAATACCCCCGTCGCAGCAGACCTGCATACTCAGCGAATGTCCAAATCAATAATATAATGATAATATATGACAAGTTTGGTCAAAATCTGTGATAAACATGAGAATCATTTGCCTATTCTCCATAAGATTAACATGGGAAAGAGTGAGCAGGTTTGCTGCTATGAGGAAAACTGAGAGCAGGCATTTATACCATCAAAAAATTTTAATTTTTAACATTTATAGTAACTTTCATCAACATCTGTCCATAAATAAAGGAGTTTGGCCATTCTCCATATGATTAACATGGGAAAAGAGTATGCAGGTTTGCTGCCATGATAAACACATAAACTTTGAATTTTTAGCATAAACGTATGGGTCCCAACCACATAAAGCTAAATATAAAGTTTAAACCAGAAACATTCATTAGTAAGTGAAAAATTAATTGTTCCTTATCCTCCATAAGATTAACATTGGAGCCTCAAAATACAACGTACTGTGTTTAGATTTTTTTATATCTCGGTAACCGTTGGAGATAGAAAAAACTTTAACTTTAATTGTGTAGTTTTTTAAGCTGATTCCAATGGTGAAATATAAAATTAGAAATATTAAAAAAACCATTTTGGGGTACAAAACCCCCCCAAACTACCCGTTCCCATTGACCGATATGTCTGGTTTACGAACTCGTCCGAGCATTTGTAGGAATACACGTCTCTACCAAATTTGGTCTCGATTGGACAATTTTTACGAGAGTTATCGTGTTCGCACACACACACACACACACACACACACACACACACACACATATATATATATATATATATATATATATATATATATATAAATTTTAACTACTATTGTTTTTAGACTCTGGGCACCAAAAGACGAAAAAATAACATGGTCCCGGGCTTAAGTCTTACCATGAGTCCTACGTTAATAGCTTCTTCCCAAATTCGTTAATAGAGAACAGTTTTTATACTTCATATATGTTGTGAAACATGTTGTAAACCTGAGATTGTCCTTTTTACAGCATATTTGATACTGAGCACCATTCACAATTACCTGAGAGCAGTGCAATCAAGTAAGACGTTTTATGATGTTGTTTACACATTTATCTTTGAAAATGCAAATTCGATAGTTGGCCCAAGAGACTTTGGAAAAACAATGAATTCAGTCCTAAATATGGAATATCGTAAGTCTTTGTGTCTTTTAAGTTGTGCTATAATGTTTTATTTATATATTATTGGACTATTTTAAGGCATTATAAATAATTGCAAAACAGTGCGTAATTTAGTAAACCAGGATAAGTAATTTAAAAATTTGCTTGAATTGCAAAATCCTGTATCGTTATTAATAATAAAGTATGTCTAAAAACTTTGTGATAATGATAGGATACAATTTAAGATAGTTCTTATCTTGCTACCCATGAAAAATTAATATTTCTTTGATTACTTTTACTTTAGAAATCATTTTTGTCATAAAACATTTTTGAAGAGGAAAGTATTAGAGTAATTATATACTAGTAAGTAATTTTTTAATACAGAAAATATCAATAAACGATTACTCTTTATTCCATTGGATTGCGAACAAATATTATCTCAAGGACAACTTCAACCAATTCTGTTTTACAAATTACAGATTTGTTTTATAAATTTACGATTATAAGTTGATATTAAACTAAAATAAAATGTTTATCAATTCCTCAATAACTAAGTCACCACGACCACTAATTAATTTCGAATTAATATTTCTAAAGTCACCTGGTTAAGTAGCTTTTTGACGAGACCAACATTTGAAACAGTGGTGTCATTTGGTTAGTGACGTCATATGGTTGGATGTCACATGGTTAGTGAATTTATTGTCCAACTATTGAGTTTTATGAAAATGAATAAAAAATTTAAAATTTCGGAATAAAAGGTTTATTTATTGGTTCAAGAGGAACAAAATCTAAATTTATTATGAATGTTTGGAAACGCATCAGCCTTAATAAAAATATAGGAAATAGCATTATTTATTTGCAGCAAAACGACCATCAATGATCCTAGAAATCATTTATATAGTTAAGAATAAACATATTGTAAAGCTTTCTCAATTTAAACTCAGTCTCACTTGACAGTTTATAAATAAAAAAATAATCAAAAACCCTAAGTTCCTGCCACTCCCTTACATAGCAGTACACCCACTATTAAAGGAGTACTTGCACTTAAATAAGTTCTGTAGATATTATGAATACTTTTATCTATGAACTCCATACAGTATACTTCATGAACACGCTGGATGGAGGTCTTATATAAATGGTTTGTAACCTCGTTTTTCAGCCACACCAACAGACTGCGATTGGAGTTGTTACCTCGAAAGCTGGACATCCAAGAAAGGCTATCCTTTGGTTACTGTTACTGCAAAAGACGGAGGGAATTTCAAAGTGACACAGGTGAGTAAGTGATTGAGTGAGTGAGGGAGGGATCCGTCGGTCCGCACTTCCTCCAAGACAGGCTTTACTACAGACATTTACTACAGACAAATTCTAAATACAAAATAAGTTGTGACTAGCTATGGTTATTCGGAAAAATTCACAAAAACTGTTTTAAAATAATAAAAAAACCTCTAAAAATAATCAAACATCAATAGGGATATGACAACTCCTGTATTGGCATAAAAATACGCCAACTTACTAAGACAATCATAACCATAAATGACAACAAATGAATAACCCACTTTTCTCTCATATAAATGCGTCTCTTCTTCTTCCACAAGAATGTGTAGTGCTTCTCCTTCTTTTTTTCCAGGGGAAACGGAAGTAGCTTTATGTAAACTTTCGTTTCTCAAATGGAGTAAAATATTAAAATGATTTTAGCAAAATAAAGATAATTTGTACAGTTTATTTATCAGTTATTTATTGCCAAAACTACTTGTGACTACTAGTTTTGTGACTACTACAAAACTTTTTGTTGTGTTACTTTTATGTTTTTCTGTTAGTATTTCTCTTGAGTTTTATGTTATGACATGAGTTAACTGAAAAGCAATTGTAAAAAATAACATTCGCTTCATAGTAAAAACACTTATCGTAGGGTGTCCATAAAGTTCTGATAACAGTTGAAATAGTTGTTGTTGAGAATTGATGTGGTTATATGTCGTTCAACAGCTAATTTTACCGTTTTGTTTGTATATTTTGGTAACCCATAATTCATTTTTGTGTGCGATACCACGAAAGTTACAATTCTTACTACGAGTCTGTCGGAAGGAAGAAAAAGCACAATGTGTTTTTTAGCTTCGCAAGTCAAATTCGCCTTTTTACGTTTAAAGACCGTCCAGATAGTCTCCCATAGTGCATATGGGAGGCAAGCTCTAAGCTATAGATCAATTATTCGTTAGTTTAATAACTTCAAGAACAATGGGAGTGTTGCGGGCCTGTCGCGTTCAGGTAGGCCTAAAATTTGTGCACGTACATCAGTTCACAAAGCTTCCAGAGAACTTGATTTACCAATTACCACTGTGAATAAAATTTGTGTAAAAACTCAAACTAAGCACATACAAGAATCGACTAATGCAATTTTTGGAACCGAATGATTACCCTCACCGAGATTTTTTTGCTAATGAGATTTTAGATCCCATTCATGTAGATAACAACAACTATCTTAAACGTGCATGTTTTTCCAGAAGAATCCACCTTCTACGTGTTTGGTGTAGTAAATCGGTACAATTTCCGAATTTGGGGCAGTGAATACCCAAACTTTGTCTTAGAACATGAGAGAAATAGTGCCAAACTTAATGTGGTTTGATGGAATGGTGCGGTTTGATGCACAACAAAGTTATAGGCCCATTCTTTTTGCAGAAAAATCAGTTACTAGAACAACATATTTGGACATGCTT
>CM041788.1:39980360-39995380 GCA_023375725.1 Nephotettix cincticeps
TCGGGAAGCATAGGAAACCGGGAACAACTGATCACCATGGGGCTGAAGAAGGACTGCTCCGATTGATGAACCAGAAGCATCCGTGTGGACAACGAATTGTCGGTTGAAATCGGGCATGCGGAGGATGGTGGAGGAAACTAATGCCTTCTTTAAGGCTTGGAAGGCTGTGATCTGGTCGGGGCCAAAAATGAAAGGTACACCCTTTTTCTTTAGCTGATTCAAAGGTGCCGTTATTGAAGCATAATCTTTTATGAAACGGGCGTAGAAAGCTGTCATCCCTAGGAAGCGGGATAACTGTTTGATGTTCTTGGGTATGGGAAATTCATCTATTGGTCGTGTCCTGTCAGGATGGATGGAAATGGTGTGATTGGAAAAAACATGGCCAAGGAACTGTATTTTGTTGGAGGCTACTGTGATCTTTTCTGGATTGACAGTGAGTCCTGAGTCGCGTAGGCGTTGAATTACTGATCTGACTTTTTCCACATGGTCTTCAAAGGTTGAATCGCTATACACACACAAATCGTCGAAAAAGTTGTATATGTATTTGAACTTTATGTCGCCAAAAATCTTGTCTATCAAAGAGGTGAGAACCATACTACCAGACGCAAGACCAAAAGGGAGGAAATTGAACTCATATTGAGCCCAAGGAACAACAAAAGACGTGAATTGCTTAGACTCCTCGGCCAGTGGAATTTGGTTGTATGCTGAGTTCAGATCAAGGAGTGTGAACCAACGAGCTTGACCTAAATGCTGAAAGGCACTTTCTATAGTGGGCATTGGCGTGGCGTCAAGTTCCAAAATGGAATTCAAATTTCTGTAGTCGACTACCATGCGAGTTTTCCCGCCCTTTTTGGGAACTAGAAAGGCAGCGGAGGCATATTGTGACGTGGAGGGTCTAATTACTCCCTTTTGTAGCAGCTCGTCGATGTGTTGCCGCATAACTTGAAGCTTTGGCGGGGCGTACTGATACGGTTTGTTTCGCACAACTTTGGTCTCCTTGATGCGGATATGATACTTTAAGAGGTTCGTTCGCCCTAACTTACTAGTGATGGTCTCCGGAAATTCTGAAAGCAACTGAGAGACAATTTGGCGTTGTTGCGGATTTAAATTTTCCCCCATATTGACTGAGAATTGCTTCTGCTCGACGATTGGAGTGCAAATGAGTGAAAATGATGTTGGGGATCCAGGTGATCCATAAGGAAAACTAAGAGAGTGCGTGCACATGTTGATTAGTGCCTTGGTTTTTGTTAAAAAATCAGACCCTATCAAAATGGGAACTGGTAATTTATCAGTGACAAAAAATGGGTATGTCCACGAAAGGTGTTTTATTTTAAAGTGAATCCTTGCTGCAAATTTGAAATTTATTGGTTCTCCGGCTGCGGATATTGCTGAAAATGTTGTCGGATGTTTACTGACGACGGCGTTAGTATGTCGCTTTAAGAGCTGATAAGTATCAGAGGACAGCAAACAAAACGAAGATCCTGTATCTATGAGGGCTTCCTTATAAATTCCCCTAAAATTTAGGGTGACGTAACAAAGTTCGTTTGTTGGGATGCTTGGTGAACCCTTAGGTTTATTGACCAAATTTTGTCTATTGGGCACCTGACCTACAGATCGCACAAGGGGAAGCGCTGCGGTGCCTAACGGTGCTCCCCTTTGGGGTTTCCCTGAGCCTTGAATGTTGACGGAGATTCACGGTTTGCCACAAAACGCTGAGATGCCTGATGTGCCCTAGGAAGTTGCTGATTGTTTTGGTGAAAAGGGAAACGCGGAATGTGTGGTGGAAAAGTCTGTGGTTGAGAATTGGAGAAACGTTGGGCACTGTGGCCTGGAAAACTGTGATTGCTTCGTCGATTCCGCCAATCCCCTGGTGGGTTTGATTGATAGCTCTGTCTCTGCTCGACACTGCGCTGTGGGGAATCCGGCCGCGAAACGGCGAGCCCCCGCTCCAGCGCGCGGACAGTCTGAACCCTGGGTACTAAGGCCCGGAGATCAGACAGACTACTCGCAGCCGGAAAAGCGGCAAGCGCCGCCCGCGTCGGTGTATTCAACCCGTTCAGCACCGTATCGAGCACATCGCGTTCTGAGAAGCCAGAGACTAACAATGACGAGGCGGCAGCAATAGCGTCGACAAATTCGGAAAGAGATTCTGAGGGACGTTGAATCCTGTAGACCATTGAAGATATTATCTCATGCTTGACTTGAGCAGGGAGAAAAAATTCCCTAACCCGCGAAATGACCTGCTCCAGATTGATGTGATCGGCGATTCCCTTGAGCCAAAATGCCCTTAACTGTTCCGCAGTGCGGGGAAGAATCGCTAACAAAACATCTTCGTCGTCAAACAATTCCAACTTTGATATTTTGGAGGCGGAAATCAAAAATTCGGCCAATTCACGAGGCTCCGAACCAGTAGTGACTGGCAAGTCCCTTACGAGATCGTCTAAAACCCTGGTTCTGTTCTGAGCTGCGCGAGGGGGGGAACGACTCTTGGTCATGGCAGAAAAGACTTGCTGACCGACTGCGATCGCAGTTTCTTGAACCAATTGGGTCCAATTCATGTGAAGAGGAATCGCGCCGTCGGTGTTCTGGGTCGCGGCGTCGACTGTGTCACCAGAGCCGGCGACGTTAACTTTTTGATTCTCGGAAAGGGGCATAGACTGAGACAATGCTGGCGTTGCGATCGCGCTCTGTAAAGATTTGTCGTCTGTTTGAATTGGAGGAATGGTCGCTGGACAGGTCAGATCCGGCCTGGCATTGGTGGGCAAAGGCTCGGTTCCGCCATTCATTTGCAACGTTTTTAAAAATTCGACTAACAAGGTCCTATTGACTGACAAGGTCGCTGAGGGAACAATCCCCAAAACATGACATTGATTGGAGGCATCCTGTGCATTGAGGGTGCATACCCAGGAAGTGCCTGTTGGCAACTCCTCGGGAGAATATATTCTAGAAGGCATGTCGCCTAAACAACAACGTAGTTTAACAAAACAAGTGAATAAATAATTTTCTAAACACAAAACACCTACCGCCTACGGTTGCCCCTTCACTTTATTTCTCGAAATTCAAAATTGAACAAAGGGGGAACCCGAGGCAACGCTACCGACACATGAAATGAGGCGTCGTTAAAAAAATCACCAAGTCAAAAAAAAAATCGCCTATGACTCAAACGTAGCCAGATAATTCTCTGGAGCATACAAAAAAACCTTTTTTTTTTTCCTACTAAGTGCTTGCAGCGATGAGGGGTAAATCTTTTTGCGTGAGAACTGGTGAAAGCGTGTTTTCTATTAAAGGAATCAATGTCGCAAATGCGTCGTTATTAAAATGAATATCATCACGACGCATTGACCTTCCATAATAGGCATGAAAATATTGCATGTGATTCAATTCGTCCGGGATGTCTATTACCTTGGTGAACTGTGAACGTAAAGTCAGCAAAAATTTGTTTATTTGATGCAGACGGTTGATCGCTGACAAGGAACTTCTTATCCTAGGATAATGCGGTAACGTCGTAAACACAACTACCATCGTAGGATAATTCCGACGTAATAATCTCAGAAAAGACAAAAATGAGTTCTTGAAAACTGTAATTCCAACATTTGCTAAAAAATCATTGTTCCCTAAGAAAAACAACAGTGGTATGTGTGGCTGTATCGCAGTACTATTTAACTTAACAAAACTCTTGAGTTCGGATATTTTTGCTCCAGAAATGCCCCTGACTAAGATTGGTCGTAAAATTCTAGTTGCGTGACGATTGGCTTGACAAAAATTGTAAAATCGGGTGGCATAAGAGTCGCCGATTACCTGAACATTTAACGAACATTCTTCCTGGTTCATGACTATTTCTTAAATTCACTTTACTATATTGCAATGTGGCGAACCCAAAAACTGCTTAACCGACTAAGAATAGAAATGTGGATTCTTCGAATTTACTAGACAACTTGAATTACAAAAAAAAAACCTAACCTAACAAAATATAAATGCACATTCACCGACACAAACCTTCCTAAATGTAGGCCTACTCAAAATGTTTGGCGCGGACAAAAACTAAGTTTTGGCAATGTTAGCAACAAATTTTATAAAAGCAATGGTAACCATAAGCTTCCTGGTAACTTAAACTACTATTATTAAACTTAAAAAACTAGCCTAATAAAATTTATTGAATTTTTACCCCCAAAAAACTGTCTAATGTAAAAATCAAATAGGCATAGCCTAGGAATTTTCACTAGGCCCTAACAGATTTGTTTCGATGAAAATTTGGACAAAAAGGACTAGCTAAGGCTTACTAGGGTTGACCAATATAGTGTGACAAAACAATTAATAAAGACAATTTATAAGACACAATACATTTGACAAGAATAAATAAGGCGCAGATGACAAACAACAATAAATTATCAAACACAGCAGAATGGACACTAGGACCAAATTGGTGAAACATAGGCTATTACAGGACAAATAATTTATTTAATATGACATAGACATATAACACTGACTCTACACTGGTTCACAAGGTGTTGACTTTAATTTAATGCAATCTGGTCATTTAAGTTAAGCAAACAGAACACCTTGTGCTTGGCCAAGTGCCGCTTTAATTTAACAAAAATTGGGTTTCAGGCCATTTAACACCATACCTGAGACCTCATACCCAATAAGTATTACAGACCAGCTAACTGCCTCTTGCTAGGCTTAATTTAAAATCAAAATTCACCACACTGTTCACTAACTCCACTGTTTACTGCCTAGGCCTGAAGGATGGTAAGACCCCCTGAAACATAAAATCAGACAAAACATACAGCCCTACCTAAGTCACACTACCGTTGGTTGGTCACCCTAGCCTACTCAATTTACACTTCCCTACCAATTAACCACTTCTATGACAATTTAACTACAAGCCTATCTATCCGAAGTCGGTCAAGTCAGGGAAAAATGCATCTACTTTTGGCAGAAAAATATTTCCAGAATGTTAACTTTAAAAGAAAAAGGTTCCTAACTGAAACTGATTAAAATAAACTGACCAAGCTAAGTACTCTGATCCAGGCCAAAGCCTGCTACCATATGTAGGGGGTGGAAGTTAAGGAGTGAAATATGGATGAAATAATAAATGAATTATTGAAATATGTTGGGGGCGGAAATTGATGTAATTTTAGGTTGTTATTGTAATGTCTGGACCAAACTTAATTTAAGCGTGCTGAATCTGCTACCAATAAAATTAGGAAGATTGCTGGGGACCAGAGGGTCGCAGATCTTTACCCAAATCAGAACACCTGCCTAGCCAGCTTTGATTTACATTAACGTGACTAAATATTTAAATTGTAGACCTATCCTTCCAAACTGTCTAACTGAATGTGGTTTGGTAACTTGGAAATATTGCAAGGAGACTGAGTATTAAGTAAATGATTTCTGAATGTGAATTTTACAAGATATTGACTGGAAGCTAATAATTAACATTCTGGAAACATGAGGCTGTAATTTTCATGTTTGGGAAGGATGGCTGCAGAAGGCAGCCATCCCAGCAAAGAGTTAATTTACCCCATTTTAATGGTCGGGCGAGCCAAAAGGGGCTCCCCGCCTGTTGGTTAACCTAGCCAAACATTTTTCCCTACTTAATACTAATTATTTAATACGGCACTTATCATGATGGTGAAGCGAAGTCGTGTATGTATTTCGAGATGTTGATCCTCTCGTAGACGGGGGAAGAAGAGAGCGATCACAAGGTAGGTAGGTGGGAGGGGAGACTTAAGCAGTCGCGGCAGGTAGCGATTTGATCATGCAGCCCGGCATGGCGCAATGCGCGTACTATATAAAAATTATAGCGTGCCGCTATGCGTCACAACCACCCCCCTTACGACGAAAGAAAATAAAACAGAACAGTTTTTGTCGAAGGTTGGAGAAAGGATTTGGTTTTTTTATTTATTTTTATTTTTTTTTTTATTTTTTATTTATTTTTTTTTTTTTTTATTATTTTTTTTTTTTTTTGGTGGGGGTTTGTTGTTCGATTCGGCTCCAGATGTGGAGGGTTCTGACCAGCCTGGTTGTAAACGGCGCCTCGGGCAGCCGGATTTTCCTGGACCAACCACGGCAGAGAGCGGGATCCACCCCCCCTGCGAAAAGAGGAAGGTATTGTGGAGACGACAGTTTGTTTCCCTAACCTAGTAAAATAAAATTGCAATAAAAGGGACGGACAATTGCACGCACAATTTTTTTTTTTTTTTTTTTTTTTTTTTTTTTTTTTTTTGTAGAAGTGCACTGTGAGGGAGATTGAGATCAGCACGCTGGTGTGTCTTCTGGTGAAGGTAATCTAGGTCTTTAGAGGTGCTGATGGTATGGGCTAAGCGTTGAGGCAGCAGTCTAAGTGTATGTAGAGATGTCGTGTGCTGATGACTCATGCGGACAAGGCCGGAGCATCGCTGGCTGCGCTCAAGGTGTGATGGCTGATGACTCATGCGGACAAGGCCGGAGCATCGCTGGCTGCGCTCAAGGTGTGATGGCTGATGACTCATGCGGACAAGGCCGGAGCATCGCTGGCTGCGCCCAAGGTGTGTTGGCTGATGACTCATGCGGACAAGGCCGGAGCATCGCTGGTTGATGACGGGATTGGTTTTTCATCTTGGTTGATTTGATTTGATTTTGTTGATTGATTTCTGGTTGGTCATTTGATTTTTTTTTTTTTGATTGTGCAGTTGTCTGGTTTCTTATAAATCATGCTGGGGGAAATGAACATTTAACTTGATCGCAGATGATCGTAAAAATTTAATTGTTGTTCAAGGTGACTGTCGTTGTGGAAATGATGAAGGGTTGGTCGCAAGGTGGAGGTCCGATCACCGACGGTTGGTCAGGAATCAAAAGTAGAATCTTGGGTTCGTTGGAGACAAGCTCCTCAGAGCCCGGCTGGTGGAACTCGCGGATACCGCTTTGGGGTCTGTGTGTTGGAGGGTTGGAAGGATAGTAAAACTGTTCTTGTTTAAACCCTTTTTTTTTTTTTTTTTTTGAGAAGAACTATTCGCATGCAGAACTACGCATGCAAAAATTGCGCGTCGGCAAGCGCTTGAAAAAGGTGGGGATAGGTTTTTGAATTTTGGAGTCGAGTATGTTGCTTGAAAGGTGAAGTTTCCGGTTAATTTTTGCTTTTGGTTACAAAAATAAAGGCACATGAGTTTCTTAAACTATTGGTAACTATTTCTCCCTAAATCCAACTATCTCTACCTTAGTGACTAATTAAGCTAAGAAGTGTGAAAATAAGATAAGGATGAATAGGAAAGAATAGAAAGAGAGTTTGCCTCTTGACAAATGACCGCTAGCTAGCCACCACAGAAGGTGCCATCACTGAGCCCTTTCCAACGGGGTAAAAATACAAAAAATAAAAATAAAAGGTAACCACCCGTGGAAAGTCATATTCAAATAAAAAAAACAAAAAAAAATTCTTTACTGAGCTCAGCGATGGTGCCAGAGACGAAAAGGGAGGGGTGAAAGATTTGGCCGACAACGCACGGAGGGGGACGTGTAGGGCAGCCCATCCTAGGGAAGGATACCCTGAGACTCACAATCCTCCGGGCGTTGGCGGGGACAGCGACAGATTGAGAAGGCTTAATCTAATATCACCTTAGCAGAGTGTTCTGATCTGGGCAAAGAAGGTTGATCGTGTTCTATTCAAAATTGCGGGTGAAAAAATCGTTTGAGATGTGACACGTGTGCATTTCTAATAAACTTTCCCGTTGACGGATTTACCAAACGTGCCGTGACTGGGGAAGAAAATGCTTCGATGACACAAGGTTTGGACCAGACAGGGAGCAATTTTTGGTTGATGGCATCGGCAGCTCTACTGAGGTGATGTTCTCTGAACATTACCCAGTCCCCGGTCTTGTACGGGTTGGGCAATCTGTCCAGATCGTATTTCTGCTGCCTAAGCTGTCTAGCTTTGGTGAGGTTCTCGACGGCTCTTCCCCATTCTTCATTTGAAGACTGTGGGGAAGCTTGGTCGTCGATTAGCCTGTCCAGGTTCCAGTGGAGCTCTAAAGGATGAGAGATGTTTCTGCCAAGGAATAAACGGGCTGGGGAAGTTTTGGTGGAGTCGTGACGGGCAGAGTTGAAAGCTAACTGGAACCAGTGTAATTCCTGATCCCAGCGTTTCTGGTGTTCATGGTGGAAAATTCGGATGGCTATTTTTATTTGCTTGTTGACCCTTTCGGCGTGGGAAGGGTTGGGGTAGTACGGACTGGTGTAGATATGTTGGATGCCTAAGTCCATGCAAAGGTTCTTGATCGTTACGGACTTGAAGGTGGACACGTTGTCGGAAACTAAGAATTTTGGTGGGCCAAAGATTGAAAAAACCTGTTTGGTAAGAATTGAAGCTGTGGTTTCTGATTTGGTGTTCCGGACAGGAATCATAAGGGAAAACTTAGAGAATGCATCTACCACCGTCAGAATATATTGGTTCCTATTGAGAGAAAGTGGCAGAGGGCCAATGTGATCAATGAAAATTTTCTCCCAAGGCCGGGTAATTATTTCTGATGCAAGTTTCCCTACTTTTGTGTTCGGGGCCTGCTTACACCTTTGACACTTCACGCAGGATCGGACCTTGTCAGAGATGTAGGATTTCAGATTGGGTGCCCAGAAAAAGGGTTCGATGCGGGCTAGGGTCTTGCTGATGCCCAGGTGGGCTGAAGTGGGTGATTCGTGGTAGTAGGCAAATAAAAGATCGAAGAGCTTGGGGGGAACAACTACTCTGGGTTTTGTTTGGTTCGGTAGACGGTAAAAAAGGGTGTTGTTGTCAACTGAATAATTTGGAGGTTTGTTTGCGGATCTAATTATTTTTCTGAGGTCGGGATCATCGAGTTGATGCTTTGAGATGTCCTTGAAGGCCTCAGGTAATGAGAAAAGAGATAAAACTGACGGTTGTGCTGCAGGAGGTGTGATTTCTGTTGTTTCTGTGTTTTCGAAAAGTCGGGACAGGCAATCAGCGATCACGTTGTCCCTTCCCCGAATGTGGTAAATTTTGAATTGAAAGGAATTTATAAAAGAAATCCAACGTGCAATCTTGCCGATCTGACGGGGGTGATTGAGAAGCCAAGTGAGGGCTGAGCAGTCCGAGTGAAGCTCGAACTCTCGGTGTTCTAAGTACTGATGGTATTTCTGCAAGGCAAAGACTACTGCAAGGCATTCGAGTTGAAGTGTAGAGTAATTGAGTTCGTGTTTATTTAGAGCTCGGGAAGCATAGGAAACCGGGAACAACTGATCACCATGGGGCTGAAGAAGGACTGCTCCGATTGATGAACCAGAAGCATCCGTGTGGACAACGAATTGTCGGTTGAAATCGGGCATGCGGAGGATGGTGGAGGAAACTAATGCCTTCTTTAAGGCTTGGAAGGCTGTGATCTGGTCGGGGCCAAAAATGAAAGGTACACCCTTTTTCTTTAGCTGATTCAAAGGTGCCGTTATTGAAGCATAATCTTTTATGAAACGGGCGTAGAAAGCTGTCATCCCTAGGAAGCGGGATAACTGTTTGATGTTCTTGGGTATGGGAAATTCATCTATTGGTCGTGTCCTGTCAGGATGGATGGAAATGGTGTGATTGGAAAAAACATGGCCAAGGAACTGTATTTTGTTGGAGGCTACTGTGATCTTTTCTGGATTGACAGTGAGTCCTGAGTCGCGTAGGCGTTGAATTACTGATCTGACTTTTTCCACATGGTCTTCAAAGGTTGAATCGCTATACACACACAAATCGTCGAAAAAGTTGTATATGTATTTGAACTTTATGTCGCCAAAAATCTTGTCTATCAAAGAGGTGAGAACCATACTACCAGACGCAAGACCAAAAGGGAGGAAATTGAACTCATATTGAGCCCAAGGAACAACAAAAGACGTGAATTGCTTAGACTCCTCGGCCAGTGGAATTTGGTTGTATGCTGAGTTCAGATCAAGGAGTGTGAACCAACGAGCTTGACCTAAATGCTGAAAGGCACTTTCTATAGTGGGCATTGGCGTGGCGTCAAGTTCCAAAATGGAATTCAAATTTCTGTAGTCGACTACCATGCGAGTTTTCCCGCCCTTTTTGGGAACTAGAAAGGCAGCGGAGGCATATTGTGACGTGGAGGGTCTAATTACTCCCTTTTGTAGCAGCTCGTCGATGTGTTGCCGCATAACTTGAAGCTTTGGCGGGGCGTACTGATACGGTTTGTTTCGCACAACTTTGGTCTCCTTGATGCGGATATGATACTTTAAGAGGTTCGTTCGCCCTAACTTACTAGTGATGGTCTCCGGAAATTCTGTAAGCAACTGAGAGACAATTTGGCGTTGTTGAGGATTTAAATTTTCCCCCATATTGACTGAGAATTGCTTCTGTTCGACGATTGGAGTGCAAATGAGTGAAAATGATATTGGGGATCCAGGTGATCCATATGGAAAACTAAGAGAGTGCGTGCACATGTTGATTAGTGCCTTGGTTTTTGTTAAAAAATCAGACCCTATCAAAATGGGAACTGGTAATTTATCAGTGACAAAAAATGGGTACGTCCAAGAAAGGTGTTTTATTTTAAAGTGAATCCTTGCTGCAAATTTGAAATTTATTGGTTCTCCGGCTGCGGATATTGCTGAAAATGTTGTCGGATGTTTACTGACGACTGCGTTAGTATGTCGCTTTAAGAGCTGATAAGTATCAGAGGACAGCAAACAAAACGAAGATCCTGTATCTATGAGGGCTTCCTTATAAATTCCCCTAAAATTTAGGGTGACGTAACAAAGTTCGTTTGTTGGGATGCTTGGTGAACCCTTAGGTTTATTGACCAAATTTTGTCTATTGGGCACCTGACCTACAGATCGCACAAGGGGAAGCGCTGCGGTGCCTAACGGTGCTCCCCTTTGGGGTTTCCCTGAGCCTTGAATGTTGACGGAGATTCGCGGTTTGACACAAAACGCTGAGATGCCTGATGTGCCCTAGGAAGTTGCTGATTGTTTTGGTGAAAAGGGAAACGCGGAATGTGTGGTGGAAAAGTCTGTGGTTGAGAATTTGAGAAACGTTGGGCACTGTGGCCTGGAAAACTGTGATTGCTTCGTCGATTCCGCCAATCCCCTGGTGGGTTTGATTGATAGCTCTGTCTCTGCTCGACACTGCGCTGTGGGGAATCCGGCCGCGAAACGGCGAGCCCCCGCTCCAGCGCGCGGACAGTCTGAACCCTGGGTACTAAGGCCCGGAGATCAGACAGACTACTCGCAGCCGGAAAAGCGGCAAGCGCCGCCCGCGTCGGTGTATTCAACCCGTTCAGCACCGTATCGAGCACATCGCGTTCTGAGAAGCCAGAGACTAACAATGACGAGGCGGCAGCAATAGCGTCGACAAATTCCGAAAGAGATTCTGAGGGACGTTGAATCCTGTAGACCATTGAAGATATTATCTCATGCTTGACTTGCGCAGGGAGAAAAAATTCCCTAACCCGCGAAATGACCTGCTCCAGATTGATGTGATCGGCGATTCCCTTGAGCCAAAATGCCCTTAACTGTTCCGCAGTGCGGGGAAGAATCGCTAACAAAACATCTTCGTCGTCAAACAATTCCAACTTTGATATTTTGGAGGCGGAAATCAAAAATTCGGCCAATTCACGAGGCTCCGAACCAGTAGTGACTGGCAAGTCCCTTACGAGATCGTCTAAAACCCTGGTTCTGTTCTGAGCTGCGCGAGGGGGGGAACGACTCTTGGTCATGGCAGAAAAGACTTGCTGACCGACTGCGATCGCAGTTTCTTGAACCAATTGGGTCCAATTCATGTGAAGAGGAATCGCGCCGTCGGTGTTCTGGGTCGCGGCGTCGACTGTGTCACCAGAGCCGGCGACGTTAACTTTTTGATTCTCGGAAAGGGGCATAGACTGAGACAATGCTGGCGTTGCGATCGCGCTCTGTAAAGATTTGTCGTCGGTTTGAATTGGAGGAATGGTCGCTGGACAGGTCAGGTCCGGCCTGGCATTGATGGGCAAAGGCTCGGTTCCGCCATTCATTTGCAATGTTTTTAAAAATTCGACTAACAAGGTCCTATTGACTGACAAGGTGGCTGAGGGAGCAATCCCTAAAACATGACATTGATTGGAGGCATCCTGTGCATTGAGGGTGCACACCCAGGAAGTGCCTGTTGGCAACTCCTCGGGAGAATATATTCTAGAAGGCATGTCGCCTAAACAACAACGTAGTTTAACAAAACAAGTGAATAAATAATTTTCTAAACACAAAACACCTACCGCCTACGGTTGCCCCTTCACTTTATTTCTCGAAATTCAAAATTGAACAAAGGGGGAACCCGAGGCAACGCTACCGACACATGAAATGAGGCGTCGTTAAAAAAAAACCACCAAGTCAAAAAAAAATCGCCTATGACTCAAACGTAGCCAGATAATTCTCTGGAGCATACAAAAAAAAACCTTTTTTTTTTTTTTCTCTCTTCCTACTAAGTGCTTGCAGCGATGAGGGGTAAATCATTTTTGCGTGAGAACTGGTGAAAGAGTGTTTTCTATTAAAGGAATCAATGTCGCAAATGCGTCGTTATTAAAATGAATATCATCACGACGCATTGACCTTCCATAATAGGCATGAAAATATTGCATGTGATTCAATTCGTCCGGGATGTCTATTACCTTGGTGAACTGTGAACGTAAAGTCAGCAAAAATTTGTTTATTTGATGCAGACGGTTGATCGCTGACAAGGAACTTCTTATCCTAGGATAATGCGGTAACGTCGTAAACACAACTACCATCGTAGGATAATTCCGACGTAATAATCTCAGAAAAGACAAAAATGAGTTCTTGAAAACTGTAATTCCAACATTTGCTAAAAAATCATTGTTCCCTAAGAAAAACAACAGTGGTATGTGTGGCTGTATCGCAGTACTATTTAACTTAACAAAACTCTTGAGTTCGGATATTTTTGCTCCAGAAATGCCCCTGACTAAGATTGGTCGTAAAATTCTAGTTGCGTGACGATTGGCTTGACAAAAATTGTAAAATCGGGTGGCGTAAGAGTCGCCGATTACCTGAACATTTAACGAACATTCTTCCTGGTTCATGACTATTTCTTAAATTCACTTCACTATATTGCGATGTGGCGAACCCAAAAACTGCTTAACCGACTAAGAATAGAAACGTGGATTCTTCGAATTTACTAGACAAATTGAATTACAAAAAAAAAACCTAACCTAACAAAATATAAATGCACATTCACCGACACAAACCTTCCTAAATGTAGGCCTACTCAAAATGTTTGGCGCGGACAGAAACTAAGTTTTGGCAATGTTAGCAACAAATTTTATAAATGCAATGGTAACCATAAGCTTCCTGGTAACTTAAACTACTATTATTAAACTTAAAAAACTAGCCTAATAAAATTTATTGAATTTTTACCCCCAAAAAACTGTCTAATGTAAAAATCAAATAGGCATAGCCTAGGAATTTTCACTAGGCCCTAACAGATTTGTTTCGATGAAAATTTGGACAAAAAGGACTAGCTAAGGCTTACTAGGGTTGACCAATATAGTGTGACAAAACAATTAATAAAGACAATTTATAAGACACAATACATTTGACAAGAATAAATAAGGCGCAGATGACAAACAACAATAAATTATCAAACACAGCAGAATGGACACTAGGACCAAATTGGTGAAACATAGGCTATTACAGGACAAATAATTTATTTAATATGACATAGACATATAACACTGACTCTACACTGGTTCACAAGGTGTTGACTTTAATTTAATGCAATCTGGTCATTTAAGTTAAGCAAACAGAACACCTTGTGCTTGGCCAAGTGCCGCTTTAATTTAACAAAAATTGGGTTTCAGGCCATTTAACACCATACCTGAGACCTCATACCCAATAAGTATTACAGACCAGCTAACTGCCTCTTGCTAGGCTTAATTTAAAATCAAAATTCACCACACTGTTCACTAACTCCACTGTTTACTGCCTAGGCCTGAAGGATGGTAAGACCCCCTGAAACATAAAATCAGACAAAACATACAGCCCTACCTAAGTCACACTACCGTTGGTTGGTCACCCTAGCCTACTCAATTTACACTTCCCTACCAATTAACCACTTCTATGACAATTTAACTACAAGCCTATCTATCCGAAGTCGGTCAAGTCAGGGAAAAATGCATCTACTTTTGGCAGAAAAATATTTCCAGAATGTTAACTTTAAAAGAAAAAGGTTCCTAACTGAAACTGATTAAAATAAACTGACCAAGCTAAGTACTCTGATCCAGGCCAAAGCCTGCTACCATATGTAGGGGGTGGAAGTTAAGGAGTGAAATATGGATGAAATAATAAATGAATTATTGAAATATGTTGGGGGCGGAAATTGATGTAATTTTAGGTTGTTATTGTAATGTCTGGACCAAACTTAATTTAAGCGTGCTGAATCTGCTACCAATAAAATTAGGAAGATTGCTGGGGACCAGAGGGTCGCAGATCTTTACCCAAATCAGAACACCTGCCTAGCCAGCTTTGATTTACATTAACGTGACTAAATATTTAAATTGTAGAACTATCCTTCCAAACTGAATGTGGTTGGTAACTTGGAAATATTGCAAGGAGACTGAGTATTAAGTAAATGATTTCTGAATGTGAATTTTACAAGATATTGACTGGAAGCTAATAATTAACATTCTGGAAACATGAGGCTGTAATTTTCATGTTTGGGAAGGATGGCTGCAGAAGGCAGCCATCCCAGCAAAGAGTTAATTTACCCCATTTTAATGGTCGGGCGAGCCAAAAGGGGCTCCCCGCCTGTTGGTTAACCTAGCCAAACATTTTTCCCTACTTAATACTAATTATTTAATACGGCACTTATCATGATGGTGAAGCGAAGTCGTGTATGTATTTCGAGATGTTGATCCTCTCGTAGACGGGGGAAGAAGAGAGCGATCACAAGGTAGGTAGGTGGGAGGGGAGACTTAAGCAGTCGCGGCAGGTAGCGATTTGATCATGCAGCCCGGCATGGCGCAATGCGCGTACTATATAAAAATTATAGCGTGCCGCTATGC
>CM041788.1:39995480-40020932 GCA_023375725.1 Nephotettix cincticeps
TACAAACCAAGGAAGGATAGGGAAAATGTAAATAAAGCTATAGCGGAGAAGTTGTTTAAGATCAAAGAAGAGATAGACGGCAAAATACCCGTATTAACCCTAAACGCAAAATTAGTGAATAAACCGAATGAGAATATCGAATGTATAATAGATACTGGTTGTAACATAAACTTAATAAATTCAAAGTTAATACGTAATGAAGATATTATTAATGGCAAGGTACCCTTAGTAATCTCAGCAAATGGGACACCAATAAAAATCCTAGGAACAGCAGAGGTCACGTTTCAAGTGGAGAACATCCTGATTAAGGATAGGTTCTTTGTTACACCGGATACGAATAGTCACGTTATCTTGGGAAATAAATTCCTACGCAAAAACAAAGTAGAAATAAATTTTAACACACGGACTATTGCTATAAATCTGGGAGAAAGTTGTCATACTATAAAAATGCAAAAACGCTGGCTAGTACAGCTAGAGGAGATAAACACGCTCGTAGAGGTACCGAGTAAGCAAAAGATAACGGACATTAAGAGTAACGAGGAGCTAGTGATAGCACCACACCAACATAGGCGAGTGACATTAAATCTCGACATCAATAACGACATGACCTTCGAACAAGAGAGGGTTTTAAAGGAGAAAAATAAATGCCATATTTACCTCGTAAAAGCGGACGAGAAGGAGGAGTGGCAGCTTAACATTTATAACGCATCGAATTTCCCTAAACGCATACACGCAGGAACTACGCTAGGATACGTCACACGACAGGATCACTCGACAGGGGAGTTAAGCACAGGAGCAGAGATAACGATAAACAAGCAGGACTCGGGAAAACAGTCATTGCGGGATAAGGATGGTGTCGAATTTGACATATCACCCCACCTAACGGTGGACGAACATAATAACGTAATAAAAATACTTCAAAAGTACAAAAACATGTTTACCACACAGGTAAAGGATTTAACACCTTCAACATTACCTCCCATCGCGTTAGAGAAAATTCCAAACGCGAAGGCGGTAAACACTGCACCCTACAGACAGAATAAACAGGAGAGAGCAGAGTTAAATAAAATTCTTGATGAATTAACGGAGGCAGACATTTTAGAACCATGTCCAGATTATTGCGAATTTTCGAGCCCAGTCTTTATAACGCACAATAAGGACAAGTCACCACGATTAGTAGCGGATATGCGCCGCATTAACGAAATTTTAAAGCCATGTAACCACCCCACACCGAGTGTAAATTTAGTACTGAGTTGTTTGAATAACAGTAATACATACACAAAATTAGACTTAAAAGGAGCCTACCACCAGCTGTTAGTTCGTGAGGAGGACAGGAACCTATTGGCTATAAAAACTCAAGATAGGTTTTTACGCTATAAAAGGTTAACGATGGGCCTGAAGGTATCCTCTGCCTTGTTTAGCAAAGCCCTGATGGCCATTCTAAATAAGCACCTCTACGAAAAGGCGATATCGTATATAGATGACGTCATTGTTTTTGGGAAAAATTTCAACGACGATTTGAGGAACATTGAAACGATCTTAGACATTTTAAATAAAGCAAACTTAAAATTGAATACAAAAAAATGTAAGTTTATGTACGAGGAGGTGGATATACTGGGATTCACAGTATCAAAACAGGGAGTCGTACCCCAAGCATCTACAGTAAAGGCGATTTTGGAATTTAAAACACCAACATGTATAAGACAAACGAGACAATTCTTAGGATCAAGCTCATTTTTCCGGAAACATATCCAGAATTACGCTCAAATAACACTGCCGTTAACCGAGCTAATAAAAGACTCGAATAAAAACCTACCATTTAAATGGACCGCGGAGTGCGAGGCAGCCTTTAATAAAATAAAGCAAATTTTGACAAACCCACCTTTACTCAGACACTGGAATGACGACCGTGAGGCAGAAATCTACGTAGACAGTTCATTATACGCTTTGGGAGCGTGTTTGTTACAAAGGGACCCAGAAACAAATTATCTTCATCCGATAGCATATTTATCCAAAAAGTACACCGAAACCGAAACCCGCTATTCAAACTGCGAAAGAGAAATGATGGCCTTATGCTACGCCGTAAACTATTGGAGAGAATTCACTTTAGGCAGATTAATTACAGTATATACAGATTGTCAATCATTAATACATTATCAAAATTTCAAGAACACTTCAACAAGATTAAATAGACTAGCTCTCACACTGATCGACTACAACATAGAGATAAAATATAAGGCAGGAAATGCGAATTCCTTGGCTGACGCATTAAGCAGAAATTCAGTAGACGAAATGATGGATGGAAATATCTTAGAGCAAATGTTAAATGTACAGGAAGTAAAGACAGAAAACTTTGAAGAGCTTCAAGCGAAGGACCCATATTTAAGACAAATTTTACTTGCAAAAATTAATCCTCTAGCAGTGGAGAAGAAAATCAGGAAAGAAGCCAGAAATTACGAAAGTAGGGAAGGATTACTCTATTATAAAAATTTCAATGGTAGGGAGACAGACTACTTATTAGCAGTACCAGAATCCAAAATAGACGAAATATTACAACTATTCCACGACGATAAGTTAACCGGGGGACATTTTTCAAACTATAAAACTGCAAAGAAAATTAAGTCAAGGTATCATTTCCCGAGGCTAAACGAAATTGTACAAAGGTACACAGACACATGTGAGGCTTGTCAGCTGAGACGGACACCCACATATAAACAATATGGAAAACTACAACCGCAAGTTCCAAGCACCGAACCAATGAGCAGATTAATTATTGATTTTTTAGGGCCGATTACACAAAGCAACGGATATAAATACATCCTAGTGATAACAGACCCTACTACGAGAATGTTGTTTACCAGACCAGCAAGAACGGCCGACGCTAAAACGGTAGCTAAAATATTATTGGACATATTCACACAATATGGTGTACCAAAAATAATAACTTTCGACTCTGGTACATGTTTCACAGCAAAAGTAATACAACAGTTACTGCAGTCACTAGGGATCCTATCTCACGCATCGCCACCGTACGCGCAGCAGGTGCAATCGCTGAGCGAAAGGTGCAACCTTATAATAAAGAAAACACTAAGTCACTATATCGAACAAAACCCGAAAGGATGGTCGGATATGCTAAAATATGTGACTTTCACCTATAACAATACAGTGAACCGATCAACGGGATTTACGCCATTTTATCTAATGTTTGGTAGACATGCAAGACATCCGTCGGAATATCTATATACGCAACAGGACCAGGATGTGGATATAATTAGGGAAATTAAAATTATTCAAAAGATAAGATCAGAGATACCCCAGATCCTAAGGAAAGCGCAGGAAGTTCAGAAAAAATATTTTGACAAAACAAAACGCCAACTAGACCTAGAAGTAGGCGAGGAAGTGTTAGTAGCGTACCCTATAGACCATGGAAAGCCATACAGTAAATTTCAGAATGTATATAAAGGACCCTATTTTGTAACAGGCAAGTTGAATGAGAACACTTATTTAGTACAGGTTGAAAAACGGGGGAAATTCATAGATCAAGCTATCCACGTCAAAAACATTAAACCGTTTTCCCGAAGATAAAATAAAATCAAATACAATCCTGTGAATGCGGCAACTGATAACAGGGCTAGCATTATCAACCAACACATCCCTTAAGCCTGGAAAGCGAGACTAAGGTTTTATAAGAAAACCAAAGCTCAGTCACACCCTAAATGTGACAATAATCTTAAGCAGAAAACCTTAAGATAAAGGACTTATAGTAAGGACAAACACAGAACTAAGGCTAAGACAACACATAACTATAAAATAATTAGGCATAACTAAAAAATAAATAAAAGTAACTATAATTAAATAAAAATATAAATAAACATTTACTATAAATATGAAGCGTCAGGATTGTATCTGATATAATGAGGAAAATTTACTAATACATTCTCCATCAGTACAACGTATTAGGAATACGAGTGTTAGTAACACACACCTGGGAAATGCAATTAGTAAATTGAAAAAAAACAATGATTTGAATTACGATCAGACGATTGACTAAAGAACGGATCATCATCCGAGCACATCAAACAATAAAAAAATATTCAATAATCAAAGCATTAGGGGAACGTATATTAATTGTGGATATCTACTTCAAAAGAAATAAATTATAATCACATTGGCAATGAAATATATAATTAAAAATATATATTTCTATGAATGAATAAATTAATCACAAACAAAACCTCTATTGACGGTGTTATGATAGAATCACTGACACCAGGGATCCCCTTCCTAAGTATGGAAATCTCCAACAGAAGATTTCCATAATGAGGCACCCTATATATCCACGCATCTCTGACGACCATGGACGCAACTGAGGTTTCATTTGCGACAAGATTTATAATGATTAATTAAATACAAAAGTTACAGGGTTCATCTTAAATTTAGTTCATTACAAAAATTAATTTCATTAAAGTTGAAGTGGGAAAATAACCGGAATAGAATAAAAGGTTAAAGAAGAGTATTAGTTTCACCTGAAAATGGTAATCCATTAACACAGCACGAAAAATAAGTTAACTACATAAGAAGGAGTTAGGGTAACACACGGGAAGCCGCGGAGGAACTGAAAGTTTACAGATGAAGCAGGCACTGGCTCCAGCACCAGACGCATCCGTCAGCAGAAGAGATTAGATTACGTACACTCACATCCGCTACACAGTACCATGGCACCTCTGTGCACCCAGCAACTACATTACTTTCAACTCACAGCCTAGCTGAATTATCTATTATGGGGGAAAAGAAAGGAAAATCAAACCATAACATTTTCACCAGAAGCCTACTGGCTATCACAAAATCCAAAATGACAAGCGCGCAGTCAAGAATTTTGTGAAACTCAGTAGAAGAAAAAAAAATACAAATCCGGGGAAAATATTATTAGTTTTATGATAACAATATCAGATGTGAGTGACGAATCAGAAGATAGTATGACAGACTTACACAAAAAAAATTTAACTCCTTCACGATCTTTAAAATTAGCATATGTAAAAATAAAAAAATTAGAAAATGTAAACTAAAATATTTATGTGGTACAGATCTGGACCTGATCCGGCTCGAGATGGACAACAGCAAACTTATACGATCAGTCTTCTAATATTGATTTGGGAATATCTAAGAAGGTGAAAAATAAAAATATTTAGTGGATATCAAAAAACGTCCAGACGTGATTCCATATGAATCGGTCATTCCAATGATTTTTGTAACAAATAACCAAAGGCCAGATTTAAAGATATTTGAAAGAAACACGACAAGGGAATGAAAGACAACCAAAAAATAAGTACGTGACCTTGAAAAATAACTTAATCGTGAAAAATCTCATGATAAAAAATAAACTAAAATTTTATGATAATATTTGAAATAAACAAAAAATAAGTATCTAAATCGTTGAAACTACGGTGAAGAGAAAATTTATGGAAAGAAACTTAAACAACTTCCCTATTAAGATAATAAAATCCATAAATAAATCAAAAATCAAAATATCAAAACATATAACAAAAACTCGGAATGAATCAATCACAACTCAAAACATAAAACAAATATAACTTCTCACAAGATATTAAACAACAAACAAATATACAATAAAATCCTAAAATCGTCAAAAACTATAATTCAAAAAACAAACCCGAACATATAACAAATGTACTCTAATCCAAGAAAAAATAGGATATTTAAAACATGACTAACTAGCTAGAGAAACTGAAATATAATATTAAAAAAAAATAACATCAAACTATAACTAATATAAAATTACTTAAAGAATAAACAGCAGCATACAAAGAATAAGGCATACAAAAAAGATATAAACACAATTAAACCCTGTTATAATTAAATATCAAACTGTAAGATATTCAACAACACATTGATTGTGAAATTATGTTGAACTTAAAACAAAAGGTTAAATCTTTAAAGTAATTCCAACCCAGTAGTATGGAAAATATGCAATTTAAATTTAGAAGAATATTATGTCTATAAAACGTCAAACTATTCCAAAATCATCCGAGCGTCAGAAAACGCCTGTAACGACAACACTTACCCACTATGTCTTCTCCCAAGAATTGTTGCAACAAACGTCCAGCAACAGTGCATTCACTATATATTACAAGCGGAAAACATCCAACAATTACAAAAATATTGTCAGTATACGTGTACCGAAAAACCGAAGTTCCCAATAATAGTACAGCTACTTACTAATAAATACCTGATCACCAATATATTGGACAAACTCACACTCGCGTGTGACAATAAGGAGGCAAAAACAATATCCCCAATACAGGCCGGAACATTAGAAATTTTCGTTCCTTGTGATTGTCAGCTAACACAAAACAACCAAATTTTATTAACAAAAGTACAACCCTGCGATGCTAGGGACATGATGGAATCAAAGTCCATCATACTTGTGCCAGCGACCTGGTCAAAATTAAAAACGTTAAAGCTATTCAATTTAGAGTCTGGAATACACCACGAATTCGACAACCTCTCTGAGATTCTGGATACAAATTGGACCTTAAACAATCCAACCTTTCACGTAACAAAGTTAGAGAAAATTGAGCATGTGACCTTAGAAAATAATGAGTTCGACATCTTGAACAACACCAAGCTTATGATGTATATACTATTGGGATGGACAGGATTACTAACCATGTTAATTTTAATCATAATATACTGCTTGCACATACAGTCTATCGAATTGAAATATAGGGTTCACCCGAGGGACTACAGCAACACCCAAGAAAATGGACCAAATAAATAATCGTCTACTTTGGGGGCAATATAGGGTATTTAAAAACAACTTTAACAGCATCACACTGCAACGGTCACAATAGAATGTAGAACAAAACTTAATTAAGGCTGACACGCCAGCCGGGGATTTTCCCTACCAAAATTAATACAACCTTTCCAAACGAACCCTAGCCAATAATAATAATCAAACAAAAAAAAAATTAACAAAAATTCCGGGACGGAATTTCATCCCGGGAGGTGGAATATAAAGTAACGAGCACTTAATGAAACAATTATAAAAAAAAACTATATTTGTATATATATTAATATAGATAAGTACAGCCACTCAAAAACCAAGAGTTTAAAAATTATTTCCGGCTCGCCAACAGTCTTCCAGGTCATAGACCTGAAAGAAGACACCATTGGAAAATATTGCAAATTTAGCATGGCCAAAACAAACAAGTTGGAATTTTACTTACCGCATGGGTTCGTGATGGCCGCCGTGACGTCACGACGAATCAGGGGGCCGGTCAATGTGCAGACCGAAAGTTATTGGCTAGGGGGCGGGATTATGGATTTATTAAAAATTTAAAAGGAGGAGCAAAGAGAGAGTGGGAAACCAAAATTTGTGTGGGGGGAGATGGTCGAGAAAAAACAGAAGGGACAGAAAAGACAGTGTGGAGCGAGGTACAGCCGAAGAAAAGTCTCTGCCTGGATTGAGTAGGGCAGAGTGAAGATTCGAAGCGAGTAGCAAGCCGCCGAATTCTACCCTCTCAACCAGGGACTACCAGGGAGCCAGGGACCAGACTACTAGAGTACCAGGGACAACCCGAACCCCAGAGGACCTGAGACGAACAGA
Organism: Nephotettix cincticeps; assembly: GCA_023375725.1. Taxonomy (NCBI): domain Eukaryota; kingdom Metazoa; phylum Arthropoda; class Insecta; order Hemiptera; family Cicadellidae; genus Nephotettix; species Nephotettix cincticeps. Next base: position 40,003,108 of record CM041788.1, read on the forward strand.
GATCGCCAAGATCATCTCCACTTCGGGATTGGACGTCTGGACGCCCACCCAGTTGGAAGCCAAGACGCTGTCTGCAAAATTTAATTCACTCTGGTACGCCACATTTTGTTTTGCACTGTTAGGCCTGAATTTTGTAAACTCCCAATAGGGAAGCTTAAATTTCAATATCTTACCATTTACATTTGCTACCATAATTAACCCTTTCTTTACAAGAGGAAATTGATCATTTTGAAGGAGGGAACTTTTAATAACGTAGATTTGGGAGACCGTTGTATGTTGCATTGATTTTTATATGTAAGTGTATTTATTTTATTATGGATTTTAAATGTAAATGTACTTAGAGGAAATTTATCATTTTGAAGGAGGGAACATTTAGTAACGTAGATTTGGGAGGCCGTTGTATGTTGCATTGATTTGTATATGTAAATGTATTTATTTTATTAATGATTTTTATGTAAATGTATTTAAAGGGAATTTGTTAAATTTGTTGTTTATGGAGAATTGTAGGCCTATTCGTAGACTGATCTAATTTATAAAATGTTTTAAGTTAATTATCCCTAGAAAGGTGTACATTACCAGCGTGTTTCAGTTTTAGAATATCACCTGGAAGATTATTTTATGTGTGGGGTATTGATAAATAAGAATTTAGAACTATATTAAATATTGAGGGCTTTAATTGTTATATTTTCAAACTGGGAAAAGAGAGCAAATAAACTATATGAGTCTATTTCCATATCAACTGTGTTGTTTCAATTTCTCCTTCCTGGTCCCACTTCACTCTCACAGCCAAGCGAGGTTACTGGAGTACCCGAAAGGGGAAACTAGTAGCAAGAAGGTTTACATGGTGGAGGCGCTGTTTTGTTAGTTTGATTTAAGCTGACAGGAAGAGAGAGAGTGGACCAGCACAGTTTGACTATGTATAGTTAAGAGAGTTAATTAAGAAATTTACATAGAAAGTATAGAAATAAGATGGCATAGATTAAGGTGATTGATTGGTAGAGATTATATTTGCAAACATTAATTAAGTGTATACAGACGAAAAGAGTTAGTGGTTTCCTCAGAATCGGTTATGCATTATCCAAACAATATGAGCAGTTAGATAAGCGATAGGTACAAAGACATTTCATTAGTGGGGTAAAGCAAACGAATAACAAGATCCCAAATAAGCCTTAAAATGCGTAGTAAACTATTGCGACCAGAGTGAATATATATAGGAATATAACGGTGGATATAACGATAATATTAAAGAATAATAGGAAAAAAAATTAATTACCGGGGGTTCTTGTTTTTAAAACACGATGAAGAACGCAAATTGTCTCTCAAAATAAACACATAGGTTAGAGCTAGGGAAAATGAAATGAAAGGTAAACTAGAGGCAATAGAACTACCAGAGGATATTTACCGGGTGCCGAAGGAGGAACTAATTAACATATTAAATAAATTCGGAATAAAAGTCAAGGATGACGACATAGTTGCAGAGCTTCGACCAATTGTCGCTGACATCAAAGCTTTCGTTAAGAATAATTATTCAGCGGAAAAAGACCATATACTAAGAAAATTGTTAGAGAGGAAAACGCATTTAACGGAGGGAGAGCTTGGAAAATATCCAGGGTTACGGCGTATTTCGCAATTCCTAAACGATAGGGAAAATCTTTACGACACAGCAGAGTTGAATGAGAGCGGACAAGAATACGAAACCATAGATTTCTCGCAAACGGATAACAATCGACTAGGCGAACCAAACGAGCGGGAACCTAAAACGGATCATAGAATCAACCGACATTGGGGAGGAAACGTCGAAAATAACACAGAGGAGAACACAAAAAAAGTCACGATGTCGAAGGAAAAGTTACCATTAATCTCAGGGGGTACATTCCACGGATTACCGACCGAGAATCCGAATGATTTCTTGGATAAGTACGAAATCGCAGCCAAATCGAATAATTGGTCAGAGATGAATACGAGACATTTATTCCCAGCCCATCTGGCGGGGACAGCATTAGCATGGTACCAGCATTATACTAAAAATAGGGAATTTAATAGCTGGGGAGATTTAAAAAAGACCTTCATAGCAACTTTCACGCCCGTAGCACAGGCGCAAACTTTAAGTGCGATTCTCGAAAGGAAAGTACAGGGGAAAAATCAGCCGGTGTTGTCATATTTCCTAGAGGTAGTTACCATATGCCGGAGGCACGATCCGGACACAACAGATAAACAAATTAGTCAGTACATAATACAGGGCCTAAGACCAGAGCTTTGTGAGCGAGTGTTAAACGAGCAGCGCGACACTTTAGAGGAGTTAGAGAGTAGCCTTAGGAAAATAGAACTGCAGATGGAAATTAGCGCATTAAATAGGGAAAAGTATAGGAGAGCAGAGAGCATAGGAGATACGGTGGGAACTATGGGGAGAAGAACAGAAGAGTTACATAACATGCAGGAGGAGATAAAAGCTTTAACTCAGATAGTGCAAAATTTAACAGTACAAAAACACCCGAACCACCAAGGGGACCGCTATCCGAGAAGCATGCCCAATGGAGGAATTAACGGAGGCAAGTACCGAAACAACCAGGGACCGAGCGCGTACACGCCGAGGAACGCCGCACCCCACCGTGCCACGACAAACCAGGGGTGGGACTACCGACAGGCGACCCAGAGGGGAGGTTATCGGTTCGACCACAGACCTCGATGGGAACAACCTAGCCAGGGACTGCGCCCTACGATGACAAACAGTCCGATGTACTGTAATATATGCCGCAGGAACAATCACACGACTCAAAACTGTAGGTACAGAAAACCCCAGGGTCAGCCAAATAAGCAGTGGACCCCAAAATATTGCGATCACTGTAAGATGTCGAATCACAGTAGGGAGGAATGCTTTAAATTAAAACCACGCAACACAATCCAAAAAAACGCGTGAAGCTGGGGCCTCCCTTCCCCTGGAATAAGAGGAGTGTCCCCAGACCGTATAACATAATATCGATAATAAAAGAAAAAAATAGGGAATTTAGAAGTAACGACTTCATAAGGGACTTTCCAACACTAAAGGAATCACACGAAAAAAACGGCCAAAGGAGGGAAAGATGTAAGGATAAGGAAGTAGGAGAAAAGAGGAATGAAGGACACGACGAAGCCAAACGAAGGAGACAGAGAAAGGAGCGAAGAATACATAGAGACCAGGTCTTAGAACAGATCAGGAACGGAGAGGCAAAATTAAGAAGGGAGCAAGAAATGAGGAATGAAGCACGAGAGAATGGGCAAAGGATGGTACGGCAAGAGAAGGAAGAACAGGATAGAATAATGAAGGATGAGGAAAAGATAAATGAGGAGGAAAAAGTAAGGATATGTAAGGAAATACAGGAGGAACAAGAAACATACCGGATTCACAGCTTTGATCTACTGAGAATCTCGAATGAGAGAATGTACAAACCAAGGAAGGATAGGGAAAATGTAAATAAAGCTATAGCGGAGAAGTTGTTTAAGATCAAAGAAGAGATAGACGGCAAAATACCCGTATTAACCCTAAACGCAAAATTAGTGAATAAACCGAATGAGAATATCGAATGTATAATAGATACTGGTTGTAACATAAACTTAATAAATTCAAAGTTAATACGTAATGAAGATATTATTAATGGCAAGGTACCCTTAGTAATCTCAGCAAATGGGACACCAATAAAAATCCTAGGAACAGCAGAGGTCACGTTTCAAGTGGAGAACATCCTGATTAAGGATAGGTTCTTTGTTACACCGGATACGAATAGTCACGTTATCTTGGGAAATAAATTCCTACGCAAAAACAAAGTAGAAATAAATTTTAACACACGGACTATTGCTATAAATCTGGGAGAAAGTTGTCATACTATAAAAATGCAAAAACGCTGGCTAGTACAGCTAGAGGAGATAAACACGCTCGTAGAGGTACCGAGTAAGCAAAAGATAACGGACATTAAGAGTAACGAGGAGCTAGTGATAGCACCACACCAACATAGGCGAGTGACATTAAATCTCGACATCAATAACGACATGACCTTCGAACAAGAGAGGGTTTTAAAGGAGAAAAATAAATGCCATATTTACCTCGTAAAAGCGGACGAGAAGGAGGAGTGGCAGCTTAACATTTATAACGCATCGAATTTCCCTAAACGCATACACGCAGGAACTACGCTAGGATACGTCACACGACAGGATCACTCGACAGGGGAGTTAAGCACAGGAGCAGAGATAACGATAAACAAGCAGGACTCGGGAAAACAGTCATTGCGGGATAAGGATGGTGTCGAATTTGACATATCACCCCACCTAACGGTGGACGAACATAATAACGTAATAAAAATACTTCAAAAGTACAAAAACATGTTTACCACACAGGTAAAGGATTTAACACCTTCAACATTACCTCCCATCGCGTTAGAGAAAATTCCAAACGCGAAGGCGGTAAACACTGCACCCTACAGACAGAATAAACAGGAGAGAGCAGAGTTAAATAAAATTCTTGATGAATTAACGGAGGCAGACATTTTAGAACCATGTCCAGATTATTGCGAATTTTCGAGCCCAGTCTTTATAACGCACAATAAGGACAAGTCACCACGATTAGTAGCGGATATGCGCCGCATTAACGAAATTTTAAAGCCATGTAACCACCCCACACCGAGTGTAAATTTAGTACTGAGTTGTTTGAATAACAGTAATACATACACAAAATTAGACTTAAAAGGAGCCTACCACCAGCTGTTAGTTCGTGAGGAGGACAGGAACCTATTGGCTATAAAAACTCAAGATAGGTTTTTACGCTATAAAAGGTTAACGATGGGCCTGAAGGTATCCTCTGCCTTGTTTAGCAAAGCCCTGATGGCCATTCTAAATAAGCACCTCTACGAAAAGGCGATATCGTATATAGATGACGTCATTGTTTTTGGGAAAAATTTCAACGACGATTTGAGGAACATTGAAACGATCTTAGACATTTTAAATAAAGCAAACTTAAAATTGAATACAAAAAAATGTAAGTTTATGTACGAGGAGGTGGATATACTGGGATTCACAGTATCAAAACAGGGAGTCGTACCCCAAGCATCTACAGTAAAGGCGATTTTGGAATTTAAAACACCAACATGTATAAGACAAACGAGACAATTCTTAGGATCAAGCTCATTTTTCCGGAAACATATCCAGAATTACGCTCAAATAACACTGCCGTTAACCGAGCTAATAAAAGACTCGAATAAAAACCTACCATTTAAATGGACCGCGGAGTGCGAGGCAGCCTTTAATAAAATAAAGCAAATTTTGACAAACCCACCTTTACTCAGACACTGGAATGACGACCGTGAGGCAGAAATCTACGTAGACAGTTCATTATACGCTTTGGGAGCGTGTTTGTTACAAAGGGACCCAGAAACAAATTATCTTCATCCGATAGCATATTTATCCAAAAAGTACACCGAAACCGAAACCCGCTATTCAAACTGCGAAAGAGAAATGATGGCCTTATGCTACGCCGTAAACTATTGGAGAGAATTCACTTTAGGCAGATTAATTACAGTATATACAGATTGTCAATCATTAATACATTATCAAAATTTCAAGAACACTTCAACAAGATTAAATAGACTAGCTCTCACACTGATCGACTACAACATAGAGATAAAATATAAGGCAGGAAATGCGAATTCCTTGGCTGACGCATTAAGCAGAAATTCAGTAGACGAAATGATGGATGGAAATATCTTAGAGCAAATGTTAAATGTACAGGAAGTAAAGACAGAAAACTTTGAAGAGCTTCAAGCGAAGGACCCATATTTAAGACAAATTTTACTTGCAAAAATTAATCCTCTAGCAGTGGAGAAGAAAATCAGGAAAGAAGCCAGAAATTACGAAAGTAGGGAAGGATTACTCTATTATAAAAATTTCAATGGTAGGGAGACAGACTACTTATTAGCAGTACCAGAATCCAAAATAGACGAAATATTACAACTATTCCACGACGATAAGTTAACCGGGGGACATTTTTCAAACTATAAAACTGCAAAGAAAATTAAGTCAAGGTATCATTTCCCGAGGCTAAACGAAATTGTACAAAGGTACACAGACACATGTGAGGCTTGTCAGCTGAGACGGACACCCACATATAAACAATATGGAAAACTACAACCGCAAGTTCCAAGCACCGAACCAATGAGCAGATTAATTATTGATTTTTTAGGGCCGATTACACAAAGCAACGGATATAAATACATCCTAGTGATAACAGACCCTACTACGAGAATGTTGTTTACCAGACCAGCAAGAACGGCCGACGCTAAAACGGTAGCTAAAATATTATTGGACATATTCACACAATATGGTGTACCAAAAATAATAACTTTCGACTCTGGTACATGTTTCACAGCAAAAGTAATACAACAGTTACTGCAGTCACTAGGGATCCTATCTCACGCATCGCCACCGTACGCGCAGCAGGTGCAATCGCTGAGCGAAAGGTGCAACCTTATAATAAAGAAAACACTAAGTCACTATATCGAACAAAACCCGAAAGGATGGTCGGATATGCTAAAATATGTGACTTTCACCTATAACAATACAGTGAACCGATCAACGGGATTTACGCCATTTTATCTAATGTTTGGTAGACATGCAAGACATCCGTCGGAATATCTATATACGCAACAGGACCAGGATGTGGATATAATTAGGGAAATTAAAATTATTCAAAAGATAAGATCAGAGATACCCCAGATCCTAAGGAAAGCGCAGGAAGTTCAGAAAAAATATTTTGACAAAACAAAACGCCAACTAGACCTAGAAGTAGGCGAGGAAGTGTTAGTAGCGTACCCTATAGACCATGGAAAGCCATACAGTAAATTTCAGAATGTATATAAAGGACCCTATTTTGTAACAGGCAAGTTGAATGAGAACACTTATTTAGTACAGGTTGAAAAACGGGGGAAATTCATAGATCAAGCTATCCACGTCAAAAACATTAAACCGTTTTCCCGAAGATAAAATAAAATCAAATACAATCCTGTGAATGCGGCAACTGATAACAGGGCTAGCATTATCAACCAACACATCCCTTAAGCCTGGAAAGCGAGACTAAGGTTTTATAAGAAAACCAAAGCTCAGTCACACCCTAAATGTGACAATAATCTTAAGCAGAAAACCTTAAGATAAAGGACTTATAGTAAGGACAAACACAGAACTAAGGCTAAGACAACACATAACTATAAAATAATTAGGCATAACTAAAAAATAAATAAAAGTAACTATAATTAAATAAAAATATAAATAAACATTTACTATAAATATGAAGCGTCAGGATTGTATCTGATATAATGAGGAAAATTTACTAATACATTCTCCATCAGTACAACGTATTAGGAATACGAGTGTTAGTAACACACACCTGGGAAATGCAATTAGTAAATTGAAAAAAAACAATGATTTGAATTACGATCAGACGATTGACTAAAGAACGGATCATCATCCGAGCACATCAAACAATAAAAAAATATTCAATAATCAAAGCATTAGGGGAACGTATATTAATTGTGGATATCTACTTCAAAAGAAATAAATTATAATCACATTGGCAATGAAATATATAATTAAAAATATATATTTCTATGAATGAATAAATTAATCACAAACAAAACCTCTATTGACGGTGTTATGATAGAATCACTGACACCAGGGATCCCCTTCCTAAGTATGGAAATCTCCAACAGAAGATTTCCATAATGAGGCACCCTATATATCCACGCATCTCTGACGACCATGGACGCAACTGAGGTTTCATTTGCGACAAGATTTATAATGATTAATTAAATACAAAAGTTACAGGGTTCATCTTAAATTTAGTTCATTACAAAAATTAATTTCATTAAAGTTGATTTGGGAAAATAACCAGAATAGAACAAAAGGTTAAAGAAGAGTATTAGTTTCACCTGAAAATGGTAATCCATTAACACAGCACGAAAAATAAGTTAACTACATAAGAAGGAGTTAGGGTAACACACGGGAAGCCGCGGAGGAACTGAAAGTTTACAGATGAAGCAGGCACTGGCTCCAGCACCAGACGCATCCGTCAGCAGAAGAGATTAGATTACGTACACTCACATCCGCTACACAGTACCATGGCACCTCTGTGCACCCAGCAACTACATTACTTTCAACTCACAGCCTAGCTGAATTATCTATTATGGGGGAAAAGAAAGGAAAATCAAACCATAACATTTTCACCAGAAGCCTACTGGCTATCACAAAATCCAAAATGACAAGCGCGCAGTCAAGAATTTTGTGAAACTCAGTAGAAGAAAAAAAAATACAAATCCGGGGAAAATATTATTAGTTTTATGATAACAATATCAGATGTGAGTGACGAATCAGAAGATAGTATGACAGACTTACAAAAAAAAAAAAATTTTAACTCCTTCACGATCTTTAAAATTAGCATATGTAAAATAAAAATTAGAAGAAATGTAAACTAAAATATTTATGTGGTACAGATCTGGACCTGATCCGGCTCGAGATGGACAACAGCAAACTTATCGGGACGATCAGTCTTCTAATATTGATTTGGGGAATATCTAAGACAACCGGTGAGAGAGTAAAAATATTTAGTGGATATCACTTCCAAAAACGTCCAGACGTGATTCCATATGAATCGGTCATTCCAATGATTTTTGTAACCCAAATAACCAAAAGGCCAGATTTAAAGATATTTGAAAGAAACACGACAAGGGAATGTAAAGACGAACCAAAAAATAAGTGGACCTGTGACCTTGAAAATAACTTAATTTTCGTGAAAAATCTCATTGATAAACAAATAAACCTAAATTTTAACGATGAATATCTCTCGAATTCATCAAACTCATCAAGAACCCGACGTGGATTAGTATTCATGGAGCAACTTCTCTCATGGTGTTGCAACATGGCAACGGTCGGACAGGTAGCAAGCATCTATGGCAATCAGCAAAATCTTCAAACACATACTAACAAAATAATTAACTCGGTCAACACAGAATATAGAGATTTAATCTCTACTTCAAATAATCTAAATAACTTCTCTACAAATATTAACAACCTAACCAATAAAATGCATAACAGCCTAAAACTCGTCCGGGATGAACTAAACTCGCTAAGAGAAACAACAAACCCGAACATATTAAAACAAATGTACGTCTTAATCCAAGAAACTTGGATATATATATTGGACAATTATTTGCAAGATACAAATAGAGACATTCTAGAGAAGTGTCACCTAAACGTATTGTCGGAAAAAATAATCAAACCCACAGAACTATCTCAGCAGCTAATTAACTTAAAGAATAAGGCATACAAAAAAGATCTCCAACTAGCTATACCACAGGATCAATTAAACCTCTATTATAAGTTAAAAATATCAAACTGTAAGATATTCAACAACACATTGATTGTGAAATTAAACGTTCCACTCATGAACTTAAAAACAAAAGGAGAAATCTTTAAAGTAATTCCAACCCCAGTAGTATGGAAAGACCTACTATGCAATTTAAATTTAGAAGAATATTATGTCTATAAAACGTCAAACTATTCCAAAATCATCCGAGCGTCAGAAAACGCCTGTAACGACAACACTTACCCACTATGTCTTCTCCCAAGAATTGTTGCAACAAACGTCCAGCAACAGTGCATTCACTATATATTACAAGCGGAAAACATCCAACAATTACAAAAATATTGTCAGTATACGTGTACCGAAAAACCGAAGTTCCCAATAATAGTACAGCTACTTACTAATAAATACCTGATCACCAATATATTGGACAAACTCACACTCGCGTGTGACAATAAGGAGGCAAAAACAATATCCCCAATACAGGCCGGAACATTAGAAATTTTCGTTCCTTGTGATTGTCAGCTAACACAAAACAACCAAATTTTATTAACAAAAGTACAACCCTGCGATGCTAGGGACATGATGGAATCAAAGTCCATCATACTTGTGCCAGCGACCTGGTCAAAATTAAAAACGTTAAAGCTATTCAATTTAGAGTCTGGAATACACCACGAATTCGACAACCTCTCTGAGATTCTGGATACAAATTGGACCTTAAACAATCCAACCTTTCACGTAACAAAGTTAGAGAAAATTGAGCATGTGACCGTGAACTTAGAAAATAATGAGTTCGACATCTTGAACAACACCAAGCTTATGATGTATATACTATTGGGATGGACAGGATTACTAACCATGTTAATTTTAATCATAATATACTGCTTGCACATACAGTCTATCGAATTGAAATATAGGGTTCACCCGAGGGACTACAGCAACACCCAAGAAAATGGACCAAATAATTAATCGTCTACTTTGGGGGCAATATAGGGTATTTAAAAACAACTTTAACAGCATCACAATGCAACGGTCACAATAGAATGTAGAACAAAACTTAATTAAGGCTGACAGGCCAGCCGGGGATTTTCCCTACCGAAATTAATACAACCTTTCCAAACGAACCCTAGCCAATAATAATAATCAAACAAAAAAAAAATTAACAAAAATTCCGGGACGGAATTTCATCCCGGGAGGTGGAATATAAAGTAACGAGCACTTAATGAAACAATTATAAAAAAAAACTATATTTGTATATATATTAATATAGATAAGTACAGCCACTCAAAAACCAAGAGTTTAAAAATTATTTCCGGCTCGCCAACAGTCTTCCAGGTCATAGACCTGAAAGAAGACACCATTGGAAAATATTGCAAATTTAGCATGGCCAAAACAAACAAGTTGGAATTTTACTTACCGCATGGGTTCGTGATGGCCGCCGTGACGTCACGACGAATCAGGGGGCCGGTCAATGTGCAGACCGAAAGTTATTGGCTAGGGGGCGGGATTATGGATTTATTAAAAATTTAAAAGGAGGAGCAAAGAGAGAGTGGGAAACCAAAATTTGTGTGGGGGGAGATGGTCGAGAAAAAACAGAAGGGACAGAAAAGACAGTGTGGAGCGAGGTACAGCCGAAGAAAAGTCTCTGCCTGGATTGAGTAGGGCAGAGTGAAGATTCGAAGCGAGTAGCAAGCCGCCGAATTCTACCCTCTCAACCAGGGACTACCAGGGAGCCAGGGACCAGACTACTAGAGTACCAGGGACAACCCGAACCCCAGAGGACCTGAGACGAACAGAGATCGCCAAGATCATCTCCACTTCGGGATTGGACGTCTGGACGCCCACCCAGTTGGAAGCCAAGACGCTGACTCCAAAATTTAATTCACTCTGGTACGCCACATTTTGTTTTGCACTGTTAGGCCTGAATTTCGTAAACTCCCAATAGGGAAAGCTTAAATTTCAATATCTTACCATTTACATTTGCTACCATAATTAAACCTTTCTTTACAAGAGGAAATTGATCATTTTTAAAGGAGGGAACTTCTAATAACGTAGATTTGGGAGGCCGTTGTATGTTGCATTGATTTGTATATGTAAATGTATTTATTTTATTAATGATTTTTATGTAAATGTATTTAAAGGGAATTTGTTAAATTTGTTGTTTATGGAGAATTGTAGGCCTATTCGTAGACTGATCTAATTTATAAAATGTTTTAAGTTAATTATCCCTAGAAAGGTGTACATTACCAGTGTGTTTCAGTTTTAGAATATCACCTGGAAGATTATTTTATGTGTGGGGTATTGATAAATAAGAATTTAGAACTATATTAAATATTGAGGGTTTTAAATTGTTATATTTTCAAACTGGGAAAAGAGAGCAAATACACTATATGAGTCTATTTCCATATCAACTGTGTTGTTTCAATTTCTCCTTCCTGGTCCCACTTCACTCTCACAGCCAAGCGAGGTTACTAGAGTACCCGAAAGGAGAAACTAGTAGCAAGAAGGTTTACAATATATATATATCAGTTGACCATGTTATGTTATTAGACAAATTGTGGATGGCGGGTGTGGGAGAATTACGTCACTGATGGTTTAAAAACTATATAATGATTTAAATGTAAGGATACTAGTCTAAATACTATAGTAGGTGAACAGCGTTCACAGATGATACTGTGTTTTCATACTGTAAAAATTACTTGAAATTAGTTAAATTAGTTTAGTGAAAAATTACTACTAATTTGAAAATATTAAATTTTGTATGCAAATAATAATAATTGAATTTAATGACTACGTCCTGTAATCCAGCTACTTAGAGGTAACGAATTGTGGATAGTTGTGAACGATGGTCGGTGGGTGTAGTGTTCTTTTGTGTAGATTAAAGTCCGCACAGTTGAATACTATGTTAATCTGCGAAGACCATTCTCATATCTAGACCAATTTGTAATTCAGAGGCCGTGGTTCGGATTCCACGTTAAACTGTAGATCCATTAATTGCCATCGGCTGTTGGGCTAATTAACAGTCCTGTTTAAGGAACATGTCAGCCTTAGTCAGTAACAAGGCTACAAAATTGCGCCACAATCATTTACACTCAAACCTCATTTATAATTTGTTTAAAATACCTACCTTGTAGTATGGTTGCCATTTCAATAATCTAATCTAAACTTTTGGTTTCCTAAAAGTTATATGGTTTTGTCTGAAAACTAAATAATTGCTTCTTAGTCTAAGAGGAAAAATATGTTTTGAAGAGAATATTGCGTATCACAATACTTTTTGCTGTAGTTAGAAATGGTAATTAATGGTAACCCCTTATTCAGATTAACTTTATAATACCCACCTGGGTTGGTATGTGTCTTGGGAATAAGAATACAAACAGTAAGTTTACTGGGAATAAATAGGATGTTACAGTGTAAATAAAATCACTGTGAGAAAATTCTTACTAATATTCTGAGATCTGGATGAGATGGTTTTCACTGGATACAAAAAAAATAAAGGTCTAATAAAAATTTGAATAGTTTATTTTACCACCCGTCATCACACTGAAATATACTGAAAATTAACACAACAGAGGTTTTTGTTAGTTTAACAGTTAAAAGTTGCACTCTGTATATTACTAGCGAGAAAAACTTACTTTTACTGAAAAAATTAAGGTAACTGTTAATAGCTTTATGCACATTTTTATGGAAAGCCATAACATAAAAGTTTTCAAAACATGAACTAATAGTGTAAACAACTATATGCTTAAGCTATTAAATCTGCCACCCTCTACATTAACGACTTCCCAGGATCTCTTGATGTTTTTCCACAGACGAAGTGTCATGAAGTACAACATCTCAATAACAGCAAGAAATGTGGAGCCCGCGAATACCAGTACTCCCCCAGTGTTTGCTACAACACACACACACAGTTGTATCAGACGAATTGAAGTTGGATTTACAGTCAGCTGTGCAAAGGCAACTGCACCAGCTGATTTTTGTTAGCCCTTTGGACCACAGGTGACAATATTTTGTCGCTGAAAAGTAATGCAAAACTCTCCAGGCGACATCGGCTCTCTGAACTATATATTTATGCTTAAACCTGTTATTACGGCAAATTAAGGCCGTTATATAAAAAATAATGTTGTTTACACACATTATAGTAATGATTTTGCTTATTTAAATACGTTCATTATGTTTTCGGAAATTGCTTTTATCTGAGTATTTCTTGTCGCCTGGTTTTAACCTGTCCTATCTGTGAATGATGTTATTGTTGTTGTTACAACAGTGCAAGCTAGAGGTTATGTGTATGAGGCCCTGTGGACTCTAATTATTATTATTGACTTTATTCTAAAGCTATTTAGAATTTAATACTTCGTTGTAGAGGCTACATACATATTTAATGCTGCTCCTTTTATTTTGTTAGTTTTTTATATAAATCATCATAAAATTGTTGTAGATAAGTATATAGACTAAACTTTTTTAATTGCAAGGACAAATTTGGGAGATAAAATTTAATTTATCTCTGTAAAATTACTTTTAGTTTTTTTCTTATACAGCAAAACCTCCTTGGCTGAATAAAGATTTGGACAGATAAACCAACCCAATTTCAAAATGATAATTTATACCTAATACTGTATGCAGTTTATATATATATATATATATATACATAGTGAGAGTTTAAGTCTCTTCTGTGATTTGAAAAATACACATGTTTATACAATTAAAACAAAGCGTCATCAACTATCTCATAGGAAGTTTGCCTCAAGTATCGTCGCTTGGATAAAACCATTTCATTCTCTATACGTCTACAAAAGCCAATCATGTTTTTCGATTTTAACCTCAGTCTATAACCGTGTATTTCCCACATTTAGTTCAATACATGTTTTTGCCACAGATTCGCCTTTATCAATACGTTCTATCTCATTAAGCTTATGTTTGACTGTCACCACGTTACGTTTTCGTTTAGAAGCACACATATTTGACATATTTTGTACAAAGAACAGGAGGTAAATACAAATATGTAAATAATACTTGTATTTACTTCCCAGTGGGAAATAGGTTAAATCATGGATATGTTCAAAGGGAATGTTTTCAGTTCATCTAATCAGTTGTTCTTATGTTTAAAATTTTAGTCTTCACCTCCCCCTCCCGAGCTAATACATATTTTGACGAACATATTTATTATTATCTTTTTAAGAACATATATTGACATATTAGTGTCAAAAAATACAGACGCAACTGAGTAATCTCCGAAAACCATGAGAGAGGAGAGAGGTCGAGTAGCGGAAGCCAGTGCCTACTTTATGCATTCGTAAGCCATGAGAAATACATTTTGAAATCTCTTTTAGGAAGCAGCCAGATATTCCAAGGACCGGGGAAACCTAGACCGAGGTTATGAGGGTTCTACCGTAGTCCATAAAACTTATTTTTTATTAATTTGTCCTTTAAATCTAAGTCTTGTTAAAAATTTTTTTTTATTTTACTTGACATAGATAACCTCTAAATAGTAGTCATTTTGAGTCTAAAGATTAATGCATAACCTTAGCAACTCCGTCTGAAGAGTCAGGACAACATTTTTTTGGTCTGGAGTTCAAAGGGTTAGTAACAGTAACAGTTTTTTTTCTTACCCTATTATATTATATAGTTTATTGTATTATATTGAAACATTTACCAATGAGATCTGTCAACCCAATCAACTCTTTCCGCACTATTGAAGTAAACTCGAGTTCCTTGAATGAAATGGCCAACCTTGTTACTTTATATTCACTGAAATGAACCAATACACAGTTTTATAAATTAATTGGTGTCATAGAAGAACATATTTTATAAAATGTGATACTGATTAAACAAAAATAACCAGAATAAACGGTACCAGTGGACTGACACATACTTTCTCCCTTAAGTAAATTTAAAAAAAGTCAATCTGTAATAAAACTATCATGTTCTACAAAGTTAATCTAAATATCATTTAATAATTTATTGTTTCAAAAATAATCATCCAATTTTTAAAAATAAAAACACGAGAGACAAAGTTAAATTAATTGTTCAAATTGTATGGGGGGGAAAACCCCCTCCCCCGTAACACCAAGCTTTTTTGAGCTGGTTTTGTTCGGTGATTTGACCTTACGCTTCATACCAAGTTTCATGGAAAACGGTTGGAAAGTAAGGAAGAAATTGATTTTTTATATTCTCCATAAGAATAACATTGGGCGCTCTCAGACAACGTACTGCGTTTATCGTGGACAGTAAATTTAACTTTTCTCTGGAACCGTTAGTCGTAGACAAATAATTAAAAATACTAATTTGTTTAGTTTTTTAAGCTGGTTTTAATGGTACCAGTCAAGTTATACTTTACTTTTATTGTTTTCGCTGAAAATTTAAAAATTTGATTTTTTTGACATTTAAAAGCCCATAACTTTTGAACCGTCATTTTTACAGATATGCGGGTGGTGTCAAATTATTTAGTACTCTGTACACTATAAACTGTCAAATTTTAATAAAAATCGTTAGAGCCGTTTTTGAGAAATTTGGATTTTTCACGTTTTTTAAGGGTTTTTAGGGGTGAACTACCCTTAAAAATCAAAAATTCAAAAAAATGAAAAAACTCCTGGAGATACCGTGAATATATACATACATGCCAAATTTCATCTAAATCGGACCAACGGGGTAGGCTGTGGCACTGTACACATCCAGACACACACACACACACACACACACACACGGACACACGGACGGACAGACATCACGTCAAAACCCACTTTTTTGGATTCAGGGGACCCCAAAACGGATATATCCACCCTCAACTCAAAATCGAAAATTTTGACGAAAACAATACTTTCTCCATATACTACGTATAAGGGGAGAAAGTAAAAATGTACAAAACCGATTGGGGAAAAAGTAGGATAACAAAACCAAATTTGTTAGGCTTGTTTTTACCATTAGTGGTTATCACCACATAGATAGTTTAAAAATAAATAAACTTACCTGCCAATGAATGGTATCACCTGGTATTAGCTGCCTTGTGTTTTTAATTTATTTTATTTATCCAATATTCCCCAAAATATGATATTGATATTCATTGTGTACACGACAACATATACAGAGCAGAGTGGTTCTATGTTTTGTGAACAAATTTCCAGCATAGGAAGAGGATCCTTGTTTCATGCATAAGATTATCTTTGTGATAAAAAATAATTTAGAAACAAATGTTCTATATATAACCAGCAAAAATTTAATCTCAGTTATTATATTAGAAGAGAGTGAATTTATATATCTTACGGGTAGATAAGTATGACAATATTTTTTTTAAATGCAGTAAAATTAAATAAAAATTTCATTAATGTACTTTGTAACCTATATCATTATGTAGTTAGTTTGAGTACATAACAAAATTCTTTTAGCGAATTTCCCATATTAGCGAATTTCCCATAGGGAAGTAGCTATTACCGTAGGTCTCATGGCAAGAGTTAAGCCCGGGACCATGTTATTTTTTCTTCTTTAGGTGCCCAGAGACCAAAAACAATAGTCGTTAAAATTTATATATATATATATATATATGTAAAGTTAAAATAATTAACTGAGTATCCTTGAAACATTTTTTTATTTAAAAACAACATGTTTCAACTTTTAAAGGCCATTTTCAAGTTAATTCAAAACAATATTAAAATAACATATGTTTAAATTAAATAATTTCAATTTAATAGATGTACAAGTTTATATAAAATTATAAATATAAAATAAATTATAAAATATATAGATCAAATTTAATATATATATATGTCTGTGAACACGATAACTCTCGTAAAAATGGTCCAATCGAGACCAAATTTGGTAGAGACGTGTATTCCTACAAATGCTCGGACGAGTTCGTAAACCAGACATATCGGTCAATGGGAACGGGTAGTTTGGGGGGGTTTTGTACCCCAAAATGAAATTTTTTTTAATATTTCTAATTTTATATTTTACCATTAGAATCAGCTTTAAAAACTACACGATTTAGTTCCTTAAAGTTTTTCTCTATCTCCAACGGTTACCGAGATATAAAAAAATCTAAACACAGTACGTTGTATTCCAATGTTAATCTTAAGGATGAAGGAAAAATTAATTTTTACTTTCTCCCCTTATACGTAGTACCTATATGGAGAAAGTATTGTTTTCGTCAAAATTTTCGAATTTGAGTTGAGGGTGGATATATCCGTTTTGGGGTCCCCTGAATCCAAAAAAGTGGGTTTTGACGTGATGTCTGTCCGTCCGTGTGTCCGTGTGTGTGTGTGTCTGGATGTGTACAGTGCCACAACCTACCCCGTTGGTCCGATTTAGATGAAATTTGGCATGTATGTATATTCACGGTATCTCCAGGCGTTTTTTTCATTTTTTTGAATTTTTGATTTTTAAGGGTAGTTCACCCCTAAAAACCCTTAAAAAACGTGAAAAATCCAAATTTCTCAAAAACGGCTCTAACGATTTTGAA
>CM041788.1:40021032-40178710 GCA_023375725.1 Nephotettix cincticeps
TCAGCGCCGAGTCGCGTAAACACATCGTCCGCGTACCCAATGTCCAGGCGCGCTCACTGCGGATGGAGTCCCTTGTCGCCTCGGCGTCGGCTCATGTCCTAGTCTCGCGGTGGCTCACGGCCAATGAATGCGCTACACGTCCGACTTGAGACAGTAGTCACGTCTTGGTTCGGCTCGGGCGTAACCACTGTAATGTCCACACACGGCTTATGACATCCACCCAATCCAACAATATTTTTACATTGTAACTAGGTCATTGAAATGTTACTTTGCAATTCAACATTTGCAGAGGTTTAAAACCCCCGCGCTGTTAACCAACAGTCAGTACAAGTGAATTACACCAGTTAAGTCAATTCAGCCAGTGTTGTCAGTGGAGTCAGTGTTCAAGATCATCAGTGCGCACTCAGGTTTTTTATTCTATATAAAAATGAATAACTACACTTGCAATTTTTGTGAAAGACAATTTTCCTTAAAACGTAATTTAACTCGACACTTTAAATTAAAACATAAATCTAGTTGTCAAATTTGTCAGTTAACCTTTTAGAACAGAATAGAACTGATGTCTCACATAAAAAGACATAAGAATTACTGCCATTCATGTAAACGAAATATTAAAAGAGATTTTAATCGACACGTCGCTTCCTGCAGTAGGAATAAAGTGTTTATGAAACGTGAATTTCTTGATGAATCGGTATTGAACGAAGTCTTTACCTCACTCCAGCAAACACCACTTCCAGTGAAATGGATTTTGGTTAGAAATGTGAAATTTGTTAAATATTCCACTTCTTCAACTGAGAATGTAACTATTGATAAAAGCTGCTCGGCCATGTTTAGAAGTTTAACCAATCTATCCATTGAACAAAGAGAATTACAACCGCAAATTAATGAAGCTTTATTGAAAATTGAAAACTCTATGACTAACTTTCAAGCTGTAGCAAGTGGTTGGATCTATGATCATACTCTCAAATGGGAACTGTTCATATACAAATACACTCCTTTGAAACCTAAATCATATATTGCTTCTCCAGAATACATCAAATCGACTCACGCTGTATTGAATATTAAGAATTCCGATAACAAATGCTTTTTGTGGGCTGTCTTAGCAGCATTACATCCAAAACATAACAACCCCTATCGAGTAGGTCACTATGGGCAATATATGAATCAGGGGAACATAAAAAATATAAGTTATCCTGTTAAATTAGCTGATATAGAGAAGTTTGAAAGGCAAAATGACATGTGTATGAGCAATGTGTATGGAATACAGGGAAAAACTATATATCCAGTGAGAATTACTAAATCTTACCTTCCTAAACATGTCAATATACTGTTATTAAAAAAAGGACGCATGACACATTACTGTCTAATTCGTGACTTTAACAAACTTCTATTCAACACAACGAGAGACAATTGCAAGAAACACTACTGCTATTCGTGTCTTCAAAGGTTTTGGACTAAAGAAAATCTAAACAAACATTTCGAGGACTGTAAAAATTTTAAGCCCCAATGCGTTGAAATGTCCTCCAAAAACACATTAAAGTTTACAAATTTCAAGTATCAGATTAAGGCACCTTTCGTGATATATTGTGATTTTGAATGTTTTATCAACCCAACAACACAAGAACATTCCCCAAGCGGTTTCACATTTGTGGTAATTAAAGACAATGAAACAGTTTTTCAAGAAACTTATAGTGGTGAAAAGGTTATGGACGTATTTTTTCAGAAACTATTTGAAGTTTATGACAAAATTAAACCACAAATGAATGTATATGTACCGTTAAATATGACCCATGAACAAGAATCATCATTTAGAACGTAATCAATTTGTCACATATGTGAAAACCCAGTAGATGACACTGTCAAGGTCCGAGACCATTGTCATATGACTGGGTTATACAGAGGTGTAGCCCACAACGCGTGTAATTTAAATTATAAAATTACAGACAAAATCCCAGTCTTATTTCACAGCTTGAAGAATTATGACGCTCATTTGATAATGCAACATTTAGGTAAATATGAACAACGAACAATAAATGTAATCGCCAAAGACTTTGAACACTACATATCATTTTCAGTTGACGATCTGGTATTTTTGGATTCATACAGCTTCTTAGCCCTGCCGTTACATAAACTAGCAGCAAACTTGGATGGTTTCAAATTTGTACACGAACCACTACTTCAACGGAAAGGTGTATTTCCATACGAGTATATGACCGGCCCTGAAAAGTTTTCTGAAAATTGTCTCCCACCCATTGAAGCTTTTAATAATAAATTAACAAAAGAAGATATTTCACCTCAAGATTACGAACATGCTCAAAATGTATGGTCTCATTTCAACATACAAAATTTAAAAGAATATCATGATTTATATCTTAAAACCGATGTACTGTTGTTGGCGGACGTGTTTGAAACCTTTAGAGACTTGTGTTTACAGTATTACAAACTTGACCCCGTACACACATACTCACTGCCTGGTTTAACATGGCAAGCTTGTCTTAGAATGACCAGGTTTGAGTTACAAATTTTCAGTGACATTCACATGCATCTGTTTATAGAACAAGCGATTCGTGGTGGGCTGTCTATGGTTTCAACACGTTATGCCAAAGCGAATAACAAGTACATGGGTGAACATTATGATCCTAATAAAGAAAGTGTATTTCTAATGTATCTTGTCTGTAATTCACTTTATGCCACGGCCATGTGTGAAAAATTACCCGTCGACACATTTCATTGGACAGATAATTATGACCTGACTGATGAGCAGTTCGGATATGTTTTAGATGTGGACCTTAAATATCCCAAAAGCCTACATGATCTACATAATGACTACCCACTAGCCCCTGAGAAGATGAATTCCAAATTAATTCCAAATTTACATGACAAGACCAAGTACATTCTTCACTACAAAACTCTACAAAAATATGAAGAGTTGGGTTTAGTTGTTACTAAATATCATAGAATGTTAAAATTTAGACAGTCCAACTGGATGGCACCTTATGTTAATTTTAACATAGAGAAGAGGAAACAGGCTAGAAATGATTTTGAAAAGGACTTTTACAAGCTAATGAATAACAGTCTGTTTGGTCGGACTATTATGAACCAAAGAAAGTTTCGAGATATTAAGCTTGTATTCGAGTCCAAACTAACAAAATATGTTAATATGACTAGGTTTGACTGTACAAAGAAATTTGAAAATAATCTCCATGCAGTTCATCTGAACAAGCTTGTTTTAAAACTCGACAAACCAATATATCTGGGAATGACAATTCTGGACTTGAGTAAGCGAATCATGTATGACTTTCACTATGGTTACATGTCAAAATTTAAGAAAAAGAACCTGTTACTTACTGATACTGACAGTCTTATCTACAGTATATACGTTGAGGACTTTTACAGAAATATTGAAGCTGATTTGAAGCATTTTGATCATCCGGTTATCCAAAAGATCACTTTTTATACTCCAGAATGAATGCCAAAGTTACTGGTAAGTTTAAAGATGAACTCAACTCGTCTATAATGTTTGAATTTTGTGGACTAAGACCAAAATTATATTCATATATTCCCCTAGAGTGGATTGAGTCTCATAATCCCAACCTCGAGACCAAAAGAGCGAAAGGCTGCGACCGAGCGACGGTTAAACATGTATTAAGACTTCAACACTATCTTAACTGTTTAAAATCAGGAGCAGATCATTTTGAAGACGTCACACGGATCCAGTCATCTAGTCATCATATTAAAACCACAACTTTAAACAAAAAGGTGCTATCGTACAACGATGACAAAAGATTTATTCTTGAAGATGTCATTAGAACGCTTGCACTAGGTCATTGGCGAATCCCTACCGACACGGCGGTATAATTTGGAGGCCACAGCCAGAGTCATTCAACCGGCGGCCACACTACATGACACACTAACGAGCCGGAGTTTTATTGTATCATTCAATAAAAAGCTTGTCAAACATATATCTGTATCTTCCATTATTTTTTTGTCTTTCCTTGTCAATCACTATGAAACTATAATAATTGTTCCAACACTGGTGACATAGATTACGAAATTCTTTAAATGTAAAGTCATTTCCAACATGTTTATTGTAAATGTGTTTTAAATTTAAATCATCTTATTTAAAAATTATCAGAAAATTTACATTGTTCGAATATATTTATCTACTTTACTATAAGACTGAGCCAAGTAAAAACAGTTAATATTTCTATGTCTACCCATTGCAAAGAACTGTGTAATATTTGGACAATTTATATCATCAAACAATTGAGTGTCGTTTTACATCATTTGGTGTAATTTTACATTCAGAGTAAGTGAATAATCTTACATCTTCTTCACACAATTTAATAATTTCACTTAATTTTCTGTACTTTTCTTGTTCTAAATTCCTTGAAATAATGTAAATATTGCTGAATTTTAAACCATGTCTGTTGACTATTAAATTGTAAATGACGTTAGTCTTGCCACACCCAGAGCTCCCGCAAATAATTGCACGAATATTATGAGGAAATAGTGTTTTGTTGTCAACCTTCTTCTCTTTGTCATGTAATACAATTTTAAACTTGTTCTTTTGTTGAACGAATGACATTTTTTTATATAAGAAAAATGAAAAAGAAATCTGGTGAAGGATTGTATCTTAAGCCTTATAGAGGACGTGGGCTGTTAAATACTTTGATTAATCATCTACCTTATCAATTATCCTTGCCTGGAGGGTACAGGAGGTGTGGACCTGGGACCAATGTACCTTCAAAAAATAAACTAGACTCTTACTGTAAAGAACACGACATTTTCTATATGAATCATCCAGATGTGGCTTCAAGAAACAAGGCTGACTTGAAATTGGCCGACCAAGCTTGGACTCGTGTTACTGCCAAGGATGCAAGTTTAGCTGAAAAGGCTGCTGCATATGCTGTAACTAATTTAATGAAAGCAAAAGCAAAGATGGGAATGGGTTTAAAATTTAATAAAAAATATGGACAACTACCAAATCCTGTCGCAGTTAAAAGGAACGCCCCACCTTCGAGGAGTATTTCTAAAAAACGAGCTAAAACCAATAAAGCCAAGAATAAAAGAATGCGGAATAATTAATTTAGATAATGACAAAGGCACACATTGGACAGCATATCGTAAAAACAGAGACATTGTAATATATTTTGACCCGTTTGGTATACAACCTCCTAATGAGGTAATTGAATATTTTAAGGACAGTAAAATATATTATACTACAGAACAGATACAAGATTTAGGTAGTACAATATGTGGCGATCTGTGTATATTGTTTTTGAAAATTTTTAATTTATAATAAAAATGGAATCATTTACAATGACTTTTTCTGGTACTGAACCAGAGTTGAAATCAGTGTTATTTCCGCCAATCGAATTAAATAGTGACTATGTGATTGGGCTTGTCGATTTTCAAGGTTACAACTCTATATTTAACGTAAAGAAACCCTTAAACACATTAACATACTACAAGGTAAAGCAGATTACAACTCCAAAGGGTCTAGTTAAAATAGAAGCTTTAAATCAAGCATTTAATGGTAAGATTACAATCATGTTTAATAAAGGTGAAATTTTAATTAATAGCAAAATTAAACTAATTCATTATAAGGGTTTGATACCTAAGCTAAGTAAACATAAAGATAAAGAATCTATCAGAATTGACGAAGGTGAAGATGTATTTTATTATGATAATAAAGAGCCTATCACAATTGAAATTCCAGAGGGAACGTATGAGGTGTCTGAATTAGCTAGAGAAATTCAAAAACATATCCCTGACTTTTTGCTAACACCTGACAACATAACAATGAAAGCAAATTTACATAGCAAACACGTATTTGATTTCACAAAACCTTGTCTAGGTACTGTGTTATTGGGATTTCGGGGCTTATCTACTCCCGGCGTAACGTATACATCTACAAATAAAATCAATATTAATAATATAAATGTAATACGTGTAAAGTGTAATATTGCAAATGGTTCGTATTTAAATGGTGAATCAACCCATAGCATACATTCTTTCTATCCCGTTGCACCTCCTGGTTATAAAATAATAGAAGTTCCCAGAAATATTATATATTTTTTTCTGTTACTACGAGAACTTTGGATATTGTCACTATAACTTTTGCAGACCAACACGACAGGCCAATAGACTTTAATAATGAAGAAACTACAATTACTTTACATATAAAAAAGATATGAGAATATACAAGAATGGGTCTTCTACATTAAGTGTGCAGAACGCACGTTTCTTGCAATCTATAGGACTAAAATTAAAAAGAAATATATATAAAAATGGAAACAGATTTTCTCGACGTTACAGGGAAATCCCAATTCGACGATAGTATAGTTAAAATCACTAATCATGCTTATATACCCCACAATACATTGGCTATAAATTACTCTGATGAAATTCGTATATGTATAAATAATCAAGACTTGCTAACACTCCCATGTAAAAGCTATCTGTATATTAAAGGTAAAATTGAAAATCATGGCTCGGGTCATTTCATAAATAACGCGTTTAGCTTCTTATTCGATGAAATTCGATATGAAGTGGCTGGTAAGGAGATTGACATTGTTAGGAATCCCGGAATTACAAGTTTAATGAAAATATTATGCTCCTATAAAAAGACATTGACCAATGTGGCTTTTGACACTGACGCTAACTTGAAAGAATTTCATTCAAACGGTAAATTCAGTGTATGTATTCCATTAGAGTTGTTGATGGGGGTATTTGATGATTTTAATAAGGTTTTAGTGAATGTTAAACAAGAGCTGGTTTTGAAAAGATCTAAAAACGATAATAATTGTATTTATATGACCGATGCAACGGCTGATCCTAAAACTCCAAAAATTGTTCTTGACACGATTTAGTGGGTAATGCCGCATATTATGCCTTCTGGTGGTGAAAAACTACAGTTACAAAAATTGTTGCTTCAGAATAAAAATCTACAAATTGCCTTTAGAAGTTTAGAGTTACATGAATTACCATCCTTTCCTAAAACAAAGAGACATACGTGGTCTTTAAAAACATCTAGTAGTAATGAGAAACCTAGGTATATTATATTTGGTTTCCAGACAGATAGAGACAATAAACCTCGAAAGAGAAGTGATGAGTTTGATCATTGCAAGTTGAAAAACTTGAAAGTATTTCTCAACTCTGAATACTACCCTTATAGTGATCTGAGTCTCGATTTTGAAAGTGGCGATGTGTCTAAGGCATATGAAATGTTATTAAGGTTCAAAGAAACGTATTATAACACTAATATGGATCCCATGATAAGTCGAAGTGAATTTTTAAATAAATATGCCTTAATAGTAATAGACTGTTCTAGACAAAATGAATCTATTAAGGAAGGGGTCGTAGATATTAAGTTGGAAATTGAGACGGATGAAAATATCAATGAGAAAACGTCAGCATATTGTCTAATAATTCACGATAAATTATTTGAGTACAATCCTTTAACAAAGGAAATAAATAAACTATAATAAAAAGAAAAATGAATATTCAAAAAGAGTTAATTAACTCTGCCAATCAAATAAGAGAGAAATATAGGGCATTAAAACGTGGGAAATACTTGGAGACTGAGGTGCGAATAAATGCATTTCAGCCATTATTAGATCCATTAAAAGAATTGGTTAGTTCTAAAAATAATGAGGTTATTTCTAAGAGACCATTACCTATTGAATTTCAACCAATGACTCCGTCTAAAATACCAACCCCAGTAAAATCAATATTACCAACCCCTCTTAAATTAGATTTTGGTCTTTTGGCAAGTGAATATTTGGGAAATTATCTCAATAAAAATAATATTACAGATTCTACTTATGGCCTTAGAAGGGAGGGTAACAAGTTTCTTATCGGTGATAGAAATTGCAAATTATGACATTATGATTAGTGAGAAGGTACATAAAGGCACAAAGGGTCTTTGGGAGTTGTTAACATTAAAAGAACCTGTAAATTATAACGAGAGTGATCTAGACAATTATAAAGAGATCCTTGAACTAACAATTCTCATTTGAAGGGTTATAAGGCGGGTGCTTCGTTATCAGCCAACAGACACACAAAATACACCAATATAATTAAACCTTTATTTACAAAAACAGTGGGCAGTGGGTTGAGACAGGTTACAGGTAATAAAATAGACTATATTTATTACGACAATGTTAATGAGATTGTAGATAGGTTGAGATTACTTTGGCTTTCAAAACAAGCTGGAAACACAGGAGTAGATAATGAGATTGATTCAATATTAGAGGAGCTTAGAGAAAGTGGAATAATCTTTTAAATAAAAAGAAATGTTTATAGACAAGTTTTATCGAGTGTATAACCCTTATGAAACATATAAACCTCAGACAAGAGAGTCAAAGGGTGAATTCTTAGAGTTAAACGATAATGTTTGGGATGCTAAACAACACAAAATTATTAACGTAAGTAGGGCAGAGCGAAATTATGAAGTACCTGTGTTGGAACAGACACTGACACGACAGGGAGATTTGTTTGTTCAGGGTGAAAATAAATTTGAATTTATGCAATCAGTAGCTAGTCATTGGAATGGGGAAAAACGCAAAATTACAAATTTAGAAAAAGGAGAGGACATCTGTGACGCCGTTACTTTAGAACAAATACTTGTTAGAGATGGCGATGAGTTTGTACAAAATAATAAAAAATATAAATTTATGGAACAGAAAGATAGTAATTGGAACGCTAATCGGAAACGAATCGTAAACATACAAGACGGTCAAGATGTTAATGACTGTCCAGCTATGCATCAAGTCTTATACAGAGATAAGACACGTGCATTTAATGCATCAAATGCTCGTATTACAAATGTATTTCGTGCTCGTGATAATCATGATGTTGTAATTAAAGATCAGGTCATTTGTTATGATAGGAACAATAAAAACTTTGACGCTAAAAATGAGACAATATCTAACGTTAAAAATGGAGTTTTACCGTCTGATTGTGTAACACTGTCTCAAGCTGTTACTCTTGATGAAAAGGGTGTTTTAAAATGCGGTGATTTAAATTTTTCTAAATTATTGATTGCGGATCCTACAGTTCATCCTAGTGGTTTAAGAACGTTAGATGGTAGCCCTTACTTACCAAATAATGGTGTGTATATTAGACAGGACGATGGAATTTTAGTTAGTGCATCTGGTGATGAGATAAAAACCATAAATAGTGATTTGAATATTAAAGTAAATAAAAAATGAGAGAAATTGCATATGAAATGCATAAGCCTGCCCGAAAAAACTTTCCAAGGAGGCATTTCAAATTAATCGGTATTAATGAAACTGTACAGATTGATTTAATCGATATGCAGTCTTACTCGAGACAAAACTCTGGATACAATTATATTTTAATTTTAATAGATACCTTTTCAAAGAAAGCGTATGCAGCACCTGTTAAGAATAAGACTGGACCTATGGTAACGGAAGCGATAAAATCTATTCTTCCCGCTGGTGTAAAGAATATTCAGTCGGATAATGGTAAAGAATTTTTCAATAAACATTTTCAAAGCCTAATGAAAGAGTTAAATATTAATCACTATCATACCTTTTCAAGTACAAAAGCTTCCATTGCAGAACGTTTTATTCGGTCCTTTAAACATTGGTTATTTAGAGAGTTTTCCGCTCAAGGAAGTTACAAATGGTTGAACATTTATCCAAAGTTAATTGCAGAATATAATAATCGCGTGCATAGAACAATTGGTATGAAACCAAACTCTGTGAATGAAAGGAATTCAAGGAAAATACATCGGAGGTTGAGTCAATTGTATAAATATAAATTTGAAAAGGCTAAATTTAAAGTTGGAGATGTTGTCCGAATCTCAAAGAATAAGCATGTATTCAGTAAATCGTATACACCTAATTGGACGGGTGAGTTGTTTACAATAGCAGAAGTAAAAAATA
The DNA here is from genome assembly GCA_023375725.1 of Nephotettix cincticeps. Classification (NCBI taxonomy): domain Eukaryota; kingdom Metazoa; phylum Arthropoda; class Insecta; order Hemiptera; family Cicadellidae; genus Nephotettix; species Nephotettix cincticeps. The sequence goes on from CM041788.1 coordinate 40,030,950, forward strand.
CAAGACCTATTACTTATATATTGAAAGATGATAGAGGTAATATAATTAGAGGAGGATTTTATAAGGAAGAATTGTTAAAGACAAAATATAAGGACATTTATTTAGTAGAGAAGGTAATTAAAAAATCCGGAGATCGTTATTACGTTCAATGGTTGGGTTTTCCAAGCAGATCGTGGATTAATAAGAGTGATATCATAGTGTGAGGTGTGGTAGTGTAAAAAAACGTTTTTTTGATTTGCTGTCAAATATGGCTGGTGCAGGACGTAAGCAGCGCGAGACGACCGTGGGTGCAACCTAACGCGTTCATTATCGAGACGCGGGCGACTCGAAGCTAGCGGGCCTGGACATTGGATACGCGGACGGTATGTGTTTACGCGACTTGGCGCGGACGGTATGCGTTTACGCGGCGCGGTGCCGGGAGCTTGGGATTTTAAATTATGAAAGGTATGTGATGTTGTTTATTTATATGTTATTGTATAGCATCAGGTGATAGATTGGATATGAATAACGGTTTGGGGATTTTTTCAAAAATGTTCAATCAGTCCAAAAATAATATGAATATGATTTTGAGCTAAAAACTGGGTTTTTTCTATTAAAATGGGAAAAATGAGCTGATTTTGGGTTAAAAATTATGGTTTTTGCCCTATAAAGTGCGAAAAATGTGACAATTTTGGGCTTAAAATGCTATAGTTCAATAATTAAAAATGGTGAAAATGCCGATTATGGTTTTAAACCCGGGGTTGGTAACTACTTATTTTAACTCCAAAAATAACCTTTTTTGCACAAACTTTGACATTTTTCATTAAAACTATTTTCTAATCCATTCAATAAACTTGTTTATTAATTCAGGATTAAAAGCTTCATTCATACTTCAGTTATATATATATTCAGGATGAAAAACAAACTCCTTATTAACGTATGTTATATTATATAACTAAAACAAATTTAATTTATTTAGAGCCGTATCAAGATTTTGGACAGTTCTTTACATTTTCGATCCGAATAAAAATAAATAATATTCTTATGAAAAATATACATCATACGATGGATAACGAAAATCGATATAAATAAAATTAGAGTTTTGTCTGTAAATTGCTCATAATTATTCATTTTTTATTTATTTAGGCTTTTATTGCGTAAGAGTAGCCGAAACCAGCTCTTATCTTATTTCAATTTTTGTCTGGTTGTCTGTGACGCTCCAAGAGGCATTTTACGCCGTCTTTTCCGGAAAAACGGGAGAACTGATAACAATGAAACTCATTTTTTTCGTTCTCTACATTCCAGAGAAGGGGTTTAAAGGCTTAAAAGTGTCTGCCGTCCCTTCAAATGTAAATAACAAGCATTTTAAAAACCCACTTTTTACGCGATATTGGTCGAATTTTGCTTCAGTTTTAAATGAATAACCTACTGTCAATAATCAGCTGTCTCTGTAGTTTAAAGATTTAATAGAAATAAAAACAAACAGCTGTTGAATCAATATTAGTTAGTTTATATTGGTCATTGTATTATTGGTCATTATATTGGATTTAAACATATTTCGAAATCATAATATATTAAAAAGTTATTTTAACGTATAACTAATAATAATAATGATATACATGTTCTCATCTATTTAATTGTAACATAATGGCAAATAATAAAGCTAGGTATTCATTTATTTTCTTTTTATTGATTTGCTTAGGATTTCAGGTTTTGTTTAGGATCTGTGAAAATTTGTGTTCTTGTTGAAACAAAACAAAAAGGAATTTTAATTGTTCATGTACATGTTGTATTTATAAGAGTACCAGCCAACGCAACCTGTTGATGTAGCCTTTCTTTAGTTGGTAGATCAATGAAACTTTTGTCCTAAATCAATATATGTGCAGTTTGTGTTGTGTAGACTGTTCATTTACGAAACAGGACTAAGAATGTCACTTGTTTCAGAATAATCTAAATTATGGAATACCTGCAAGAGCAACAACAACACTGCCCGGCAGAATGTTGGATTCTGTTGAATTATGGAATTATGTTGGAGTAAAATATGAAACTGATGTAGTACGAAGCGTATTTTTGGATGAAAATAAAGGTATGGGACTTTTTTTACCTCAAAGGAATTTGTAAAAGAAGAATATGCAATTTAATATCAGACAGTAATGTTTGGGTTGCTTAGTGCTTTATAGCCTGAAGGATGTTGGTTAAATCCTGAGCAAAACTTAAACCAAATTATATGATGGCCAGTAATAAACAGTATCAGTGACCTGAAAAGTATGTGACTTTTACATTCCAAGGCCGGACATACACTTTCTTGTATACCTCTAAAGGCGAGAGCTCACACACGCTACGGTAAACCGGGTGAGTGAATGATGTCCACTCAGTTGTGTAATAGAAAGTCGACAAGTTGACGTGATTGCTTTGGTAGGTTTGTTGGTGATAATGAACAGAAAAAATACGAGAACAAAGTGCATACCGTAGTGTAGAATCTGACTTATAAAGAGTTGTGAATATACCCGTACTAACTAACTATTGAACGAAACTTTTGAAAGAAGTGTGTTCATATCCCTCGGATTGTCCTAACTATTTAACTATTATCGTAAACATTTTCTCTCACTATTAACACCCCTAGTTCAAAAGAAAGCACAACACAAAGGTTGTGAATACCTGTATTCGAGGTATTCATTACAACTAACCTAACACCCGTAGGTTTGCCGGATGACCCTCACACACGGTCAGGTCGCCTGCAAAGGTACCCTGTACAGGTAAACCTTCCCGTTATACGTGAACGTGTATAGACGGCCTAAGGATAACTTGAAATCGTTATCTTTATTTATAAAAGAGGGTGTTGGTATTTTTGAAGTTTATGCGCTCTGATACCGTTGAATGGTTTGCTATGAAAAGTGGCACACTTGGGTAAAATTTCATGGAGAAAGTTTTCGGATCTTCGGGTTGGCTGTAGCTAAATTAGATTTATCCCTAGAAGCCCAAAAAGTATCCCATATTAGGGAACCAGAAATTGATTTTACATTATAGCTATTTTCTTTTCAACAGTTGATTCCTTTCCTGTTAGTTGAAGATATAAACCACAGTTTGAAGCACTTGTATTTGTTTATGTTTTTATTTTGTTTTAAGGTTGTGCGAGTGACTAAACCGTTTAAATTTTAACTGCGAACTCATCTTGCACATTTTGCTACCGTATTACGTTGTTTTAGTTTAATGGTCTGAAATGTTTGATTTAAATAGTTTAATGAATCTGAAACCCACATTCCCTAAAAATTACAAAAAATAAAATATCAATAGATTTCTAAAATACCCCCGTCGCAGCAGACCTGCATACTCAGCAAATTTCCAAATCAATAATATATGACAAGTTTGGTCAAAATCTGTGATAAACATGAGAATCATTTGCCTATTCTCCATAAGATTAACATGGGAATGAGTGAGCAGGTTTGCTGCTACGAGGAACACTGAGAGCAGGCATTTATACCATCAAAAAATTTTAATTTTTAACATTTATAGTAACTTTTATCAACTTCTGTCCATAAATAAAGGAGTTTGGCCATTCTCCATATGATTAACATGGGAAAAGAGTATGCAGGTTTGCTGCCATGATAAACACATAAACTTTGATTTTTTATCATAAACGTATGGGTCCTAACCACATAAAGCTAAATATAAAGTTTAATCCAAAAATATTCATTAGTAAGTGAAAAATTAATTTTTCTTTATCCTCATTAAGATTAACATTGGAGCCTCTAAATACAACGTACTGTGTTTAGATTTTTTATATCTCGGTAACCGTTGGAGATAGAGAAAAACTTTAAAGGACTTAATTGTGTAGTTTTTAAGCTGATTCTAATGGTGAAATATAAAATTAGAAATTTTAAAAAATTACATGTGAAAACGCAAAAAACCCCATTTTGGGGTACAAAACCCCCCTAACTACCCGTTTCCATTGACCGATATGTCTGGTTTACGAACTCGTCCGAGCATTTGTAGGAATACACGTCTCTACCAAATTTGGTCTTGATCGAAGCATTTTTACGAGAGTTATCGTGTTCACAGACACACACACACACACACACACACACATATATAGTTTGTATACTTCATATATGTTGTGAAACATGTTGTAAACCTGAGATTGTCCTTTTTACAGCATATTTGATACTGAGCACCATTCACAATTACCTGAGAGCAATGCAATCAAGTAAGACATTTTATGATGTCGTTTGCAAATTTATCGTTGAAAATAGAAATTCGATAGTTGGCCCAAGAGACTTTGGAATAGTATTGAATTTCCTCCTAAAGATGGAATATCGTAAGTCTTTGTGTCTTTTAAGTTGTGCTATAATTTTTTTATTTATATATTATTGGACTATTTTAAGGCACTATAAAAAATTGCAAAACAGTGCATAATTTAGTAAAGCAGGATAAGCAATTTAAAATATTGCTTAAATTACAAAATCCTGTATCGTTATTAATAATAAAGTATGTCTAAAAACTTTGTGATAAAGATAGGATACAATTTAGGATAGTTCTTATCTTGCTACCCATGAAAAATTAATATTTCTTTGATTACTTTTACTTTAGAAATCATTTTTGTCATAAAACATTTTTGAAGAGGAAAGTATTAGAGTAATTATATACTAGTAAGTAATTTTTTAATACAGAAAATATCAATAAACGATTACTCTTTATTCCATTGGATTGCGAACAAATATTATCTCAAGGACAACTTCAACCAATTCTGTTTTACAAATTACAGATTTGTTTTATAAATTTACGATTATAAGTTGATATTAAACTAAAATAAAATGTTTATCAATTCCTCAATAACTAAGTCACCACGACCACTAATTAATTTCGAATTAATATTTCTAAAGTCACCTGGTTAAGTAGCTTTTTGACGAGACCAACATTTGAAACAGTGGTGTCATTTGGTTAGTGACGTCATATGGTTGGATGTCACATGGCTAGTGAATTTATTGTCCAACAATTGAGTTTTATGAAAATGAATACAAAATTTAAAATTTCGGAATAAAAGGTTTATTGATTGGTTCAATTGAACCAATCAATAAAATAGATTTTGTTCCTCTTAAGAGGAACAAAATCTAAATTTATTATGAATTTTTGAAAACGCTTCGGCCTTAATCAAAATAAACTTGATGAAATAGCATTATTTATTTGCAGCATAACGACCATCAATGATCATAGAAATCATTTATATAAATAAGAATAAACATATTGTAAAGCTTTCTCAATTTAAACTCAGTGTCACTTGACAGTTTATAAATAAAAAATAATCAAAAACCCTAAGTTCCTGCCACTCCCTTCCATAGCAGTACACCCACTATTAAAGGAGTACTTGCACTTAAATGAGTTCTGTAGATATTATGAATACTTTCATCTATGAACTCCATACAGTAGCCTATACTCCATGAACACGCTAGATGGAGGTCTTATATAAATAGTTTGTAACCTCGTTTTTCAGCCACACCAACAGACTGCAATTGGAGTTGTTATCTCGAAAGCTGGACATCCAAGAAAGGCTATCCTTTGGTTACTGTTACTGCACAAGACGGAGGGAATTTCAAAGTGACACAGGTGAGTAAGTGATTGAGTGAGTGAGGGAGGGATCCGTCGGCCCGCACTTCCTCCAAGACAGGCTTTTAACATTTACTACGGAATAATTCTAAGTACAAAATAAGTTGTGACTAGCTAGTGTTATTCAGAAAAATTCACAAAAACTGTTTTAAAATAAAAGAAAAAATTTTAAAATTATAACAAATGATATATCAAAATTTGCCTCTAAAAAATAATAAACATCAATAGGGATATGACAACTTCTGTATTGGCATAAAAATATGCCAACTTATTAAGATAATCATAACCATAAATGACAACAAATGAATAACCCACTTTTCTCTCATAGAAATGCGTCTCTTCTTCTTCCACAAGAATGTGTAGTGCGTCTCCTTCTTTTTTGCCAGGGGAAACGGAGTAGCTTTATGTAAACTTTCGTTTCTCAAATGGAGTAAAATATTAAAATGATTTTAGCAAAATAAAAATAGTTTGTACAGTTTATTTATCAGTTATTTATTGCCAAAACTACTTGTGACTACTAGTTTTGTGACTACTACAAAACTTTTGTTGTGTTACTTTTATGTTTTTCTGTTAGTATTTCTCTTGAGTTTTATGTTATGACATGAGTTAACTGAAAAGCAATTGTAAAAAATAACATTCGCTTCATAATAAAAACACTTATCGTCGGGTGTCCATAAAGTTCTGATAACAGTTGAAATAGTTGTTGTTGAGAATTGATGTGGTTATATGTCGTTCAATAGCTTATTTTACCGTTTTGTTTGTATATGTTGGTAACCCATAATTCATTGTTGTGTGCGATACCAAACGAAAGTTACAATTCTTGAGTCTGTCGTAAGGAAGAAAAAGCACAATGTGTTTTGTGGCTTCGCAAGTCAAATTCGCCTTTTTACGTTCAAAGACCGTCCAGATAGTCTGCCATAGTGCATATGGGAAGCAAGCTCTAAGCTATAGATCAATTATTCGTTGGTTTAATAACTTCAAGTTATGGGAGTGTTGCGGGCCTGCCGCGTTCAGGTAGGCCTAAAATTTGTGCACGTACATCGGTTCGCAAAGCTTCCAGTGAACTTGATTTACCAATTACCACTGTACATAAAATTTGTGTAAAAACTCAATCTAAGCATATATAAGAATCGACTAATGCAATTTTTAGAACCGAATGATTACCCTCACCGAGATTTTTTGCTAATTAAATCTTAGATCTCATTCATGTAGATAACAACAACCATCTTAAACGTGCATGTTTTTCCAGAAGAATCCACCTTCTACGTATGTGGTGTAGTAAATCGGTACAATGTCCGAATTTGGGGCAGCGAATACCCAAACGTTGTCTTAGAACATGAGAAAAATAGTGCCAAACGTAATGTATGGTGCGGTTTGATGCACAACAAAGTTATAGGCCCATTCTTTTTGCAGAAAAATCAGTTACTAGAACAACATATTTGGACATGCTTTACATTGTGCCTCAATTAGAGGAGTTTCAACCGTGGGTAATTTTTCAGAAAGACGGAGCCCCACCGCATAGGTCTATAGATGTAAGACATTTCCTCAATGCCACTTTTGACAATCGTTGGATTGAGTAGTATTTCACTTAACCATTCATTATTTAATATTAAGGTTGTTAAAATATCATAGTTTTATTCCTTATGTCTTTAAAAAATTAATTTATATTATAATCGTGTTCAAAATAATCATTTCATTGCCCTTCCCGAGAAAGTAATTATAAAGAAGTAAGATAAGTAAGAAGTAAGTAAGTAGTAAGATTATAAGTATAAGTAGAAAGTAATTATCATATGATGTGATCTACTCGTACATAATTCCAACCAAAATATTTCTAATTTAATAAATTACCAAAAATCATATTTAGCCTATCCATAAATCAAATCAATAATCAACACACTTCTCATCAATTTATATATATATATATATATATATATATATATATATATATATATATATATGTAATGTAAGAACATTGCGATACATCAAAATTTAATATAATATAAAACAATTCATAATTAGTCCCTAAGGACCTAAATTCAGTGACCAGTGAACATATGATACAACAATGTTCCTTAATGTGTGCCACAACAATAAATAAACTGCAATACAAAAAAGAATAAACACTAGGCCAACTATAACCTAAATTGCACAACACTATTTGTAAATGTTTACATACGTTTTATTCCGGAAAACGGGTTAATGTTTGGGTTAACTGATTTTTTTGTAGTTTGTTTCTATTTTATAGATGGTTAGGAAAGTAATTTAGTTGTTGAAATTCTTTTTCTTACGTTGGTTATCGCGTCCAACTTGAGTGCCCAGTTATTCTTGGAAGTGAAAAAACCTAAACATTAAATCTTGTCACGTTTTAGGTTGCAGCTCATCTGAGGTTTATATATCATAATGGAGAATGTCAGCATTAACCAACTATATCAAATATGGCTATGGTTAAAACATAAATTTTAGTTTTGCAGAATAAACCAGTGTTTTCCTAGTTAAGTTTTAATTATGACATAAATTTAAATTTTAAAAACAACACAAAACATGTTCATAACTTAATGGCTCCAATATCAGTGTAATAATAATATATTACTTTTCTGTTGAATCATTTGTTTTTAACATTCGAGTTTTTCAGACGCCTTTTTTTGGAAAGCACGCCATGAAAAAACTACTAAAACATCCACAAGTAACAGAGAGAAATAATGAGGAATTATGCTGGCCCATTCTGTTGCCATACACAAAGCTAGACTCCAATTCAGAAAGAGAAAGCGAAAAATGGACTTGGGTTACTTGTGACGAAAAACGACAAACTGAAAAGCAATTTGATATTGAAAGTGCAAACCCAACTGAGAATGTGTATTTATTCAACATTGGTTACAAATGTAAGCTTTTGTGTTCCTACGAAACTCCAGTTAGAACTTGAGTTTTAAAAATTGATTCAGTTTAAGCATCTTGTTTTTTTGCCATCCATATTTTTGTCTCAAGGATTGAGAATTGACCAAATTAAAAGGTCCCAATAGACTGATGAATTGAAGACAACAGGTATTGTAACCTTTTTCATTTAATTCTTGTTGTAACTAAAGTTTTTATGTACCAATAAATCGTACATTAAACACGATCATTGCAATTTCTTTAAAAACTTGTTGTTTGCAAAACTTTCATCCCAACCAAGACAATTGCTGTTGGGTAAGAGTCTGAAACGTTCTACTAATTACATAATCTGATCTTTTATTAGTGCTATTTTGAGAATAGTGTTTGCTACATTACTGAATAACCATGAGATTAAAACATATTTCAACCAAGTACCTTTTCAAGGACGGTGCTGGTACGGAAATACTTTCAGATCAGTTTAAAACGAAATATCTCAGAGTTACAAAAATGTCTTTAACCACAGAAAGGAAAATTATCTCCTTGTATAATATTGAGCAATGTTCTTAAACACTTGGAAAAATAAAACAAAGTTAATGAGTGTCGTTAGTAGCCTAAGGGCGGCATCCCAAACTAAAGCAAAGGTGCCCCTGATAGCTTGACGACAGCTTCTCGACCTAAAGCAAATATGTCTTTCGTAGTTTGACGGCAGCTTCTTAACCAAAAACAAAGGTGTGACTGGTAGCTTGATGGCGACTTCTCAACCAAAAGTAAATGTGTTACTCGTAGCTTTACGGTGCATCTCAAACTATAAAAAGGTTTCACCGGTAGCTTTACGGCGACTTCTCAACCAAAAACAAAAGTAGCGTAGGTAGCTTTGCGGCGACATCTCGACCTAAAGCAAATAAATCTCTGGTAGCTTGATGGTGACTTCTCAACCTAAAGCAAATGTGTTACTCATAGCTTTACGGTGCATCTCAAACTATAAAAAAGTTTCACCGGTAGCTTTACGGTGACTTCTCAACCAAAAGCAAAGGTGTGACTGGTAGCTTTACGGCGACTTCTCACCCAAAAGCAAAGGTGTGACTGGTAGCTTTACGGCGACTTCTCACCCAAAAGCAAAGGTGTCACTGGTAGCTTGACGGTGACTTCTCATCCTAAAGCAAAGGTGCCACTGGTAGCTTTACGGCGACTTCTCAACCAAAAGCAAAGATGTTACTGGTAGCTTGATAGCATCTTCTCAACCAAAAGCAATGGTGTCACTGCTAGCTTGACGGCGACTTCTCATCCTAAAGCAAAGGTGCCACTGGTAGCTTTATGTCATCTTATCAACCAAAAGCAAACGTGTTACTGGTATGTTGACGGCATCTTATCAACCAAAAGCAAAGGTGTCACTGGTAGCTTTACGGCGACTTCTCAACCAAAAGCAAAGGTGTGACTGGTAGTTTTACGGCGACTTCTCAACCAAAAGCAAAGGTGTGACTGGTAGTTTTACGGCGACTTCTCAACCAAAAGCAAAGGTGTGACTGGTAGTTTTACGGCGACTTCTCAACCAAAAGCAAAGGTGTGACTGGTAGTTTTACGGCGACTTCTCAACCAAAAGCAAAGGTGTGACTGGTAGTTTTTACGGCGACTTCTCAACCAAAAGCAAAGGTGTGACTGGTAGTTTTACGGCGACTTCTCAACCAAAAGCAAAGGTGTGACTGGTAGCTTTACGGCGACTTCTCAACCAAAAGCAAAGGTGTGACTGGTAGTTTTACGGCGACTTCTCAACCAAAAGCAAAGGTGTGACTGGTAGCTTTACGGCGACTTCTCAACCAAAAGCAAAGGTGTGACTGGTAGTTTTACGGCGACTTCTCAACCAAAAGCAAAGGTGTGACTGGTAGTTTTACGGCGACTTCTCAACCAAAAGCAAAGGTGTGACTGGTAGTTTTACGGCGACTTCTCAACCAAAAGCAAAGGTGTGACTGGTAGCTTTACGGCGACTTCTCAACCAAAAGCAAAGGTGTGACTGGTAGTTTTACGGCGACTTCTCAACCAAAAGCAAAGGTGTGACTGGTAGCTTTACGGCGACTTCTCAACCAAAAGCAAAGGTGTGACTGGTAGTTTTACGGCGTTTTTCCAACCTAAAGCAAAGGTTTCACTGGTAGCTTGCAGGAGATGTTTTAACCTGTAGCATCGGTATTGGTGGTAGCATGACGGTGATGTATTAACCTGTAGTATCTGTGTTGGTGGTAGCTTGATGACAGACTATTTATTTGAGGTTCCAGTGTTGCTGGTCGCTTGACGGCAGACTCTCAATCTGAAGATCCGGTGTTGCTGGTAGCTTGAACACAGCTTGTGGACTTGAGACATATATTTTACGTAAAAGGCTTTACCTTATTTTAAATATTTTTATCGTTAAAAAGCGTTTGAAAAATGCACGTTAAAAGTACATGATTTGAAAGTGGATCTAGAGCAAATCTATTATAGTTGACACAAACCTAAAATCATTTTAATCAATGACCTTGAATGATAATTTAAACTAAAACCAGGCATCTATGTAGTTATTTACTCTGTTTTAAATCATATATAATAATTGTATGAATACTGTTTCAGGGTACTATTAAGTGGTAGTTATTTGTACTGCTATTTTCTTATGATTTATTCAAGTAGAAAATTTACAATGAATAGTTTAAAAAAGTAATAGTAAAATAAATAAAATTTAATTTCAGCTTTGCTTCGTATACAATATGACAAGGGTACTTGGGAGAAGATTCACAAATTAATTGTCAATGGAAACTTTCAGTACAATAAAAGTATTGTTCGTGCTCATTGGATTCACGACGCCTTCACGCTGGCCTGGTTAGGTTATCAGGATTACGAATATGCTTTCCGGACTTTAAAAATTGCAAACCTGGATGACATAATCACTTGGAATGCTTTCTTCGCCAGCGCTCGCGGATTGAATGAGATTCTGAAAACCAACTTGCAAACTTATGCCTTGTTTAATGTAAGGGTAATTAACATATATCCTATGGGAAGTGAGCTTTACGTGACCCAAATGTTTACAGTTGAGCCCTGGACCACGATTGAAGTTCATAACTCAACACCCTGAACAGTGAACACGTTATTGCTATGGAGAATAATTGAATATATATGTATAAGTGTGTGTGTGTGTGTGTGTGTGTGTGTGTGTGTACGCGCGTGTGTGTGTGGACACGATAACTCTCTTAAAAATGGTCCGATCAAAACCAAATGTGGTAGAGACGTGTATTTTAGCATTAGCATTTGTATTTTTAGGAATTTCCCATAGGGAAGAAGCTATTACCGTTGGTCTCATGGTGAGACTTAAGGCCGGGACCATGTTATTTTTTCTTCTTTAGGTGCCCAGAGTCCAAAAACAATAGTCGTTAAAATTTATATATATATATATATATATATGTGTGTGTGTGTGTGTGTGTGTGTGTGTGTGTGTGTGTGTGTGTGTGTGTGTGTGTCTGTGAACACGATAACTCTCGTAAAAATGCTTCGATCAAGACCAAATTTGGTAGAGACGTGTATTCCTACAAATGCTCGGACGAGTTCGTAAACCAGACATATCGGTCAATGGAAACGGGTAGTTTGGGGGGGGTTTTGTACCCCAAAATGGGGTTTTTTGCGTTTTTCACATGTAATTTTTTAAAATTTCTAATTTTATATTTCACCATTAGAATCAGCTTAAAAAACTACACAATTAAGTTCATTAAAGTTTTTCTCTATCTCCAACGGTTACCGAGATATAAAAAAATCTAAACACAGTACGTTGTATTGTGGGGCTCCAATGTTAATCTTAAGGAGGATAGGGAAAAATATTAATATTTTCCATATTAATTAATATTTTTGGATAAAACTTGATATTTAGCTTCATCTGGTTGATATCTATCCATTTATGCTTAAAAATCATGGTTTATTTGTTTATCATGGCAGCAAACCTGCATACTCTTTTCCCATAATAATCATATAGGGAATAGGCAAACTCCTTTATTTATGGTAGAAATGCCTAATTTCTGTGTTCCTTACAGCAGCACACCTGCACACTCTTTCCCATGTTAATCTTATGGAGAATAGGCAAATAATTCTCATGTTTATGGACAGATTTTTATAAAACTTGTGATATATTATTATTTATAACTGATTTGTAAAATTCGCTGAGTATGCAGGTTGCTGCGACGGGGGTATTTACATTTACTCGGACGAGTTCGTAATCCAGACTTATCAGTCAATCGGAACGGATAATTTAGTAGGGGGGGGGATGAACACCAAAATTGGGGGTTTTGCGTTTTTCATATGTAATTAAAAAAATTAAATTTTATCTTGTTCCATTATTTCAGTTCAAAAACTACACAATTTAGTTCGTTAAAGTTCTTCTCTATCATCAACAGTTACCGAGATATAAAAAAAATCTAAACTCAGTACGATGTATTTTGGGACTCTAAATCTTATCTAATAAGGAAATTATATTTCACTTATTAATATATATTTTTTCATGAAACCTGATATTCAGCTTCATGTGATTCATATCCATCTATTTATGCTTAAAAATTAAATTTCTTTGCATACTCTTTTCCCATGTTAATCATAAGGAGATTATGCAAATTCCATTATTTATGGACAGATGTTTATGAACCTTGGTATAAATGGTCAAAATAAAGATTGTTTATGCTAGAAATGCCTACCTTCAGTGTTTCTCACAGCAGCAAGCCTGCATACTCATCTTATGTCAATCTTATGGAGAATAGGCAAATAATTATTATATTTTTATCGACCGATATTGATAAGACTTGTCATATAATACTATTATTATATTATTGATTTGTAAATTCGCTGAGTACGCAGGTGCGCTGTGACGGGGGTATTTTTTTATCATTTACTTATCTTAAAAATTGTATTTACAATATGTTTATACACTATTCTTGAGGTTGGTATCCTTCTGTGTGAATACAACTAACATAAACATTTTACAGGACTTTATCAAATCCGTTCTGACTGACCAATACCTATCAACATACAAAAATGTAGAAGACATATTTGGTAAGGTGATGAAAGTTGTGCCTCTCCCGAAGAATGACGCCTTTGATTTGGTCCATTTCTGGAGTTGCACAATCGGGCGCATCACTTCATGTACCTCGGCAGCCATTCAAGTGTATGATGAACTGTTTATGAAAGCTTCAGGCCACTTTGATATATATGTGAGGTGAGAATTTCTCTTTAATATGCCTACTGTACTTACTGAGCTAATTATAAGTAGGCCTATACCGCTTTTACTTTTAGGATATCACAATGGTGACATTTTATACATTTTTGGGAAATATATAAAGCGCTTTAAATACAAGATTAACGGGCCTCTAAAGTCATAACTTCAATTATTGTTCTTTTAGCATTGTAACTAGCCAAAGGCAAAGGTGTCACTGGTAGCTTGACGGCGACTTCTCAACCAAAAGCAAACGTGTCACTGGTAGGTTGACGTCATCTTATAAAGCAAAAGCAAAGGTGTCACTGGTAGCTTGACGTCATCTTATCAACCAAAGGCAAAGGTGTCACTGGTAGCTTGACGGCGACTTCTCAACCAAAAGCAATGGTGTCACTGGTAGCTTGACGGCGACTTCTCAAACAAAAGCAAAGGTGTCACTGGTAGCTTGACGGTGACTTCTCATCCTAAAGCAAAGGTGCCACTGGTAGCTTGACGGCGACTTCTCAACCTAAAGCAAAGGTGTCACTGGTAGCTTTATGTCATCTTATCAACCAAAAGCAAAGGTGTCACTGGTAGCTTGACGTCATCTTTTCAACCAAAAGCAAAGGCGTCACTGGTAGCTTGACGGCGACTTCCCAACCAAAAGCAAAGGGTAGGTTGACTGGTGGTTTAGCATCTCAACCAAAGCAATCACTTCACTGAGCTTCTCAACCTAAAGCAAAGGTGTCACTGGTAGCTTTAAGGCGACTTCTCAACTTAAAGCAAATGTGTTAATGGTAGCTTGACGGCGCTTCTCAACCTAAAGCAAAGGTGTCACTGGTAGCTTGACGGCGACTTCTCAACCAAAAGCAAACGTGTCACTGGTAACTTGACGACGACTTCTCATCCTAAAGCAAAGGCGTTACTAGTGGCTTAACGGCATCTTCTCAACCAAAGCAAATGTGCCACTGGTAGCTTTACGGTGACTTCTTAACCTAAAGCAAAGGTGTTACTGGTGGCTTAACGGCATCTTCCCAACCTAAAGCAAAGGTTTCACTGGTAGCTTGCAGGTTATATTTTAGACTGTACCATCGGTATTGGTGGTAGCTTGACGGCGATAATTTAACCTCTAGTATCTGTGTTGGTGGTAGCTTGACGGCAGACTCTCAATCTGAGGATCCGGTGTTGCAGGTAGCTTGAACGCAGCTTGAGAACTTGAGACATATATTTAACACAAAAGGCTCTACCTTATTTTAAATATTACTTTTATCGTTAAAAGGCCTTTGAAAAATTCATGTTAAAAGTACATGATTTGAAAGTGGATATTGAGCAACTCTGTTATAGTTGTCACAAACTTAAAATCATTTTAGTCAATGACCTTGAATGATAATTTAAACTAAAACTAGGCATCTATGTAGTTATTTACACTGTTTGAAATCATATATAATAATTGTATGAATACTGTTTCAGGGTACTATTAAGTGGTAGTTATTTGTACTGCTATTTTCTTATGATTTATTCTAGTAGAAAATTTATGATGAATAATTCTAAAAAGCAATTATTAATTTTTTTAAATTCAATTTCAGCTTTGCTACGTGTACAATATGACAAGAGTACTTGGGAGAAGATTCACAAATTAATTGTCAATGGAAACGTTAAGTACAATAAAAATATTGTTCGTGCTCATTGGATTCACGACGCCTTCACGCTGGCCTGGTTAGGTTATCAGGATTACGAATATGCTTTCCGGACTATAAAAATTGCAAACCTCGATGACATAATCACTTGGAATGCTTTCTTCACCAGCGCTCAGGGATTGAATGAGATTCTGAAAACCAACTTGCACACTTATGCCTTGTTTAATGTAAGGGTAACTAATATATATCCTATGGAAAGTGAGCTTTACGTGACCCAGATGTTTACATTTGAGCCCTGGACAACGATTGAAGTTCATAACTCAACACCCTGAACACGTTATTGGAGAATAATTGAATAATTGAATATATATATATATATATATATGTGTGTGTGTGTGTGTGTGTGTGTGTGTGTGTGTGTGCGTGCGTGTGTGTGTGTGTGTGTGTGTGTGTGTGTGTGTGTGTGTGTGTGTGTGTGTGTGTGTGTGTGTGTGTGTGTGTGTGTGTGTATGGACACGATAACTCTCTTAAAAATAGTCCGGTCAAAACCAAATTTGGTAGAGATGTGTATTTCTACATTTACTCGGACGAGTTCGTAATCCAGACTTATCAGTCAATTGGAACGGGTAGTTTTGGGGGGTTTTGTACAAAAAAATGGGGTTTTTTGCGTTTTTCATATGTAATTAAAAAAATTAAATTTTATCTTGTTCCATTATTTCAGCTCAAAAACTACACAATTTAGTTCCTTAAAGTTGTTCTCTATCACCAATAGTTACCGAGATATATAAAAATCTAAACTCAGTAAGATGTATTTTGGGACTCTAAATGTTAATCTTATAAGGAAATTATATTTCACTTATTAATCTATATTTTTTATGAAACCGGATATTCACCTCTATGTGGTTCATATCCATTTATGTTTAAAAATTAAATTTCTTTGCATACTCTTTTCCCATGTTAATCATAAGGAGAATATGCATATGCCTTTATTTATGGACAGATGTTAATGAACCTTGGTATAAATGGTCAAAATAAAGATTGTTTATGCTAGAAATGCCTGCCTTCAGTGTTTCTCACAGCAGCAAGCCTGCATACTCATCTTATGTCAATCTTATGGAGAATAGGCAAATAATTATCATATATTTATCGACCGATATTGATAAGACTTGTCATATAATATTATTATTGTATTATTGATTTCTAAATTCGCTGAGTACGCAGGTCCGCTGTGACGGGGGTAGTTTCTTATTATTTATTAATCTTAAAAATTGTATTTACAATATGTTTATACACTATTCTTGATGTTGGTATCCTTCTGTTTGACTACAACTAACAAACATTTTACAGGACTTTATCAAATCCGTTCTGACTGACCAATACCTATCAACATACAAAAATGTAGAAGACATATTTGGTAAGGTGATGAAATTTCAGCCTTTCCCGAAGAATGATGCCTTTGATTTGGTCCATTTCTGGAGTTGCACAATCGGGCGCATCACTTCATGTACCTCGGCAGCCATTCAAGTGTATGATGAACTGTTTATGAATGTTCCAGGCCACTTTAATACATATATGAGGTGATAATTTCTCTTTGATAGGCCTACTATACTTACTGGGCTAATTATAAGTATACTGCTTTTACTTTAAGAAAACACAATGCTGACATTATATACATTTTTGGGAAAGATATAAAGCGCTTTAAATACAAGATTAACGGGCCTCTAAAGTCATAACTTCAATTATTGTTCTTTTAGCATTGTTACTAGCTATACAATTTCACCTAATTGAAAACTTAAATTAATTATATATGACAAAACATCTATTATCTTGAAACATATTGATTTCATAAGTGTTTAATGTATGCCATATATACCAGAAGCTGTATTATTTTTTAGAGAGAAAATTACATTCTTGACTTCTTGTGGAAGAACTTGATCAACAAACATTGACTCATAAAATTATTTGTAGGTGAACTGATTCTTAAATTGCTCATGCTCAAATTGTTCATGCTAGAAATGCGTACTTTCAGTGTTCATCACAACAGCAAACCAGCATACTCTTTCCAATGTTAATCTTAAGGAAAATAGGCAAACTCATTTATTTATGGTCTGATATTGATAATACTTGGTACTTGGTCAAAATAAAAATAGTTTATTGTATAAATGCCTACTTTTAGCGTTAAACACAGCAGTAAACCTGGATACTCTTTCCCATGTTAATCTTATGGAAAATTCAAACTCTTATGGTAAACTCTGTTATTTATTATGGATATTGATCAAACCAGTTATATATTATTATTGATTTGGAAATTCGTAAAAATTACGCAGGTCTGCTGCGACGGGGGTATTTGTGTTTGTCATGGCAACTAACCTGCATACTCTTTTCCCATGTTAATCTTAAAAAGAATTGGCAAACTCATTTATTTGGACAGAATGTTGATGAAACCAGGTATATGGTTAAAATAAAAATGGGTTATGGGTTTTTTTCTAGAAATACCTAATTTCAGTGTTCCTTACACCAGCAAACCAGCATACTCTTTCTTATCTTTTTAAGAATAGACAAACTCTTATTTATTACGTATATTGATCAACACTGTTATTTAGTATTCTTGATTTGGAAATTCGCTGAGTACGCAGGTCTGCTGCGACGGGGGTATTAATGTTCATCAGCATGGAGAACGACTTCAAAATCTTAACAGATACATGACACCTATCAATCCTATCGACTTGAATGTAATTTTACGATTTCTTTGTTTACGAATCAGTGCCACGAGGGTTTTAAATATGGTGTACACAGTCCTGTGCACTGTTTTGGCTGAGGCGAACGCCTCCGTTAAGCAAGACATGATCAGATACAGACGTTATTATCTCCGAACTATTGTGTTCTTTCGTGGACCTACGATAGAGAAGTATCTAGGAGCTCTTCGCTGTGTTAGAGATGTCAACATTTTATCGAGGTAATTTTGTAATTAAAAACTTTTTGTATTTATTTCCCTGTGGGAAATAGGTTAGATCATGGATATGCCTAAAGGGAATGTTTTAGTTTATCAACATAGCTGTTCTTATTAATTTATATTTAAAATTCAATACAATAGTTGTGGTAGTTTCTATGGAAACCTGTTACATGTTTTCCATCTTAAAAATCACCTACATCCTCCCAGAGCTATGTCAAAAATCAATTATACGATTATCTCTTTATTTCAATTATTTTCTCGAATATTAATGCATAAGAAAGTCAATCTCAATTAGAAAGGAGTGATACTTTGAAATATTTTGGAAAAAAAAATGTTTTAGAGGATACATTTTACTAAGTAGAAAATTATACTAAATCTATTATCTATTATCTAATAACTCTTTCCATTACACTACTCGTAAAATTTTACCATAGGCGATTAAATACAAAATGTAAGCAAAGTAAGAAATATGTTCAGGAGGGATTTTACTAAAAATACTTTTGAACCGAATATGAGCATTTTAAGTCCAACTCAAAAGGGACTCGAAAGTCCCTCGATGATGCTATCGGGTGGACCAAAAAGGTCTTTTTAAAATGGGAAGGCTGGTAGAATGATTCATAATTGGAGATAAGTGCTTAGTGAAAACCTTACATTCTCAAGCCATATTAGTCGCATTTTACGACACGGTGTATCTATATTGAGGTCTTTGAATTGGCCAAAATACATCTTGTCTGAGGCAACCAGGCAGTTAATCATTCAATCGACGATTTTTCTTTCTCACTCTTTTATAAAAATTCTGTCCTGTAAAATTTTTAAGTTACATACCAGATTGAAAGATCGTGCTTTGAGATTCGGATACTACTTAAAGAAGAGATGCAATAAATATATGAAACGTTATGCGATTCTGCTGGATTTTAACGATTTTATTAGTTGTTTACAAAATTTTGTCTTCGGGACACAGTTGTACTTGTCAAGGAAGATTGTTTGACGGTGCGAGATTAACCCTAAAAGTACCAGATATTCCTTATCTGCCGTTTTTATGTGTTTCCACGACATTCGGCCTTTTTTTGAGAAACGGTCCTCACCCTGGTATTCGATTGGATTATATTAGATTACCCTTGAAATGGTGACCTACCCAAATAGGTATTTTGTCAAATATGAATGAGAAATGAGTGTAAGATTATTGTGGCGTGATCTTGTAGTCTTGTTACTGACCAAGGCTGATATGTTCCTTAGACAGGTCTATTAATTAATAGCCCAAAAATCAGTGGCATCTAAACGTGGAATCCGAACATATTGATACTACCTAACGTCGTCCTGTTGCCAGAAAGCATGATCAATTAACAGCCTGTTGACGAAATAGTAAAAGGATCGAGATTCGATCCAGCGACCATTCATGGACCTGAGCTGAGTAAGAGGGTTGTCTATTTTTGTCAAAAGGCTAAAAATTACAATTTTTTTAAAGGTAAAAGGCTTACGACTCATTGCCTAAATATACAGGGGTGGTCCCGAAACGGCTTAATAACTTCATCATTAATCATTCTAAAAGAGTAAAACGTTGTAAATTAAATTGGGGCTTTAATACTATTTTTGAGCTTTATATTCACTATCAACCTCAGATGGGGGATTGCCCACGAGGAGTCAATATGAAATCTTACATAGAAGTATAGGTTGATAAGTACATGAAATTAAACGTATTTTTAGATTAGTAAAATTCTGCAAACCCGACTTCAAAATCGAGTCGTCAAAGCCATTCAAAAATGGCTTGAATTTGCAATTTTTATGTGCTTACAAATCTTTTTGAGCCAAACCCCATTGGAAGTATTAGAGTTGGTAAAAACGTTAAGAATTAGTTTACTGGTACCCAATAGAATTTGCAAAGTTCTACTCTTTTAGCTCTTTAATGACTTAACATACTCAAAACTTGTCAGATATTCGAAAATTAAAATTCAAGCAATTTTTAAAAGGCAGCCATTTTTGACACGACCGTTTTTTTGAAGTCGACTTATTGGTATTTTTCTGTGCTACAAAATACTTTTAATTCAATGCACATATCAATTGATATAGCCTATGCTGTTCCATGAGGTTCCTACTGACCACTTATGAGCCGTCCCCATATGAGATTCACAGTTGGGAACAATGTTGAAAATCATTTCTTTGACACGAAATCAAATTTGCAAAGTATTATTCTTAATATAAATTAATAAAGTATCCAATACTTTTCAGAACCTCACAAAATTAAAATTAAAACCATTTTTAAGTGGCTGTTATTTCCAACTCAATTGTCCTTTTGAAGTAGGGTTTGCGGCATTGTACTCTATATTTTATTGAAAGGGGCGCATTACTCCCATGACACTTCAGCCGTAGCGGATTTTTACGCACCCCTGTGTGAGTTTCGGCATTATCACATAGCGAAAAGCCATTGGTGATTTGAACCCGGGACCTTGGGCACCAAAGCCCCGTGCTCTACCCCTAGACCAGCGCGCTCCCCCTTGTACTCATTATATTAACCTTTGCTTCTATTTGAGATCTCGTACTGACCCCTCGTGACCCGTCCCCCATCCGAGGTTGATGGTCGATACTAGGCTAATAAATAGTAGTTATGATCCCAATTCAATTTACAAAGTTTTACACAACTATAAAGCCATCCCGGGACTTTTCGCCACCCCTGTATAATTTCACTAGAATGACTACGATATCTCACCACAATCATACCACACTCATTTCTCATTCATACTTGGCTTAAAATACCTACCTGGGTAGGTTTCAACTTCAGTTATAATTATAAAAAGAGTTTGAAAGTACAAAGTATTTATGACTATTCATTAAATCTGCCAAGTCATATTTGTTCTGAATGTTCAGGCTATTACAAAAAAACCATAACAAAATATGTAACAATATAAATAAAATTTCACGTAATATAAATTTCTACTTCTCTATAAATACTTTCTGTACCATTAACACTCTTGTTCAACTAAATATGATAAAATCTGCTACAGTCATGTTTACAATAATTAATTACACTCTACCTCAATTTTATTTGTTCAATATTCAGGTTGCGCTTAACGTAAATGATATCGTGATATGATAACCTTGAAACACAAAAAGTTGGTTTACTTTAGTTTTTAATATTCTATGTAGCCTTAAATATGAATGAATAAGGTAACGTATGAGATATTTTTAGATGGAATATACCTTTTATATGTACCTACAGAATAAAAATTATGAATTAATGATAATAATTGTGAATTGTTGTTTCGTTAAAATTATTAAAACCTCGACGAAAATAACTAATTCATATTAAATTTTGTAGAGTACCTGAAACAAATATATTCAATTGGATACGCAGAGAAGAATATGGTTTTATGGAGGACTACTACAAGGCGAAAACTCTCTTGTATCTTGCTGAGGGCACATTCACTTATCCCGAAGCTTTTAAATTCTTTATTTCGGAAACACAAATTGTAATAAGGAGGTAAGTATAATGCAGCTTAGAAAATATATATTTAAATGCTTAAGTTATAATAATAAGTTGGTACAGTAGTTTGTTTTCAAATAGTTTAATATTTGCTGCTGTTGATACTCGTATAGTATAGTGTACTCGCTTCGCTCGCTGGGGGCTCCGCCCCCAGGCCCCCTTATAGGTGTCGGCAGAATCGCTAATAGTGATTATTATTATTAGTGTTAGTAGTATTAGTATTATTAGTAGTAACGTGGACGTGATAAAAGATAAGTATACCATAGATGAACTGTGGGTAACAGCAGCACGATAAGAATAATTTTTCGTGTAAATTTTAAATTATATTCCTGTTGTTAGTGTCGTAGAGATCATTATGTTATAAAATTGGTGAGTAGTAAATATATTTTCAAATTCTGGAGAGTATTAATAATCAGATTTATGAGCAAAAAAGTGAAACCCTGCATTTCACGAAATAAACTCAGAGCATTTGAATTAGGAAAATTTTAACATTTTCCCCCGGGTCGTAATGTGTAATTGTTATATTTGGCAGTTTTTTGTCGGTTGTGGATCTGAAGGAAGGTCCATTTAATACACAGGGTAATATTGAAATGATGTTTACTATTATTCATTGTATACAATCACCATAAAAGCGTACTCATTGTATACATTGCAGCATAAAAATAATAAATATAAACATACATAATTTACCATATAATATTATGGAGGTCTTAAAGGTCTTTTAGCGAATTTCCATTAGGGAAGAAGCTATTACCGTAGGTCTCATGGTAAGACTTAAGCCCGGGACCATGTTATTTTTTCGTCTTTACGTGTCCAGAGTCTAAAAACAATAGTCGTTAAAATTTCTATACATATATATAGAATTATTAAGTTAAGTTTCACAAGTTCCACAATTAAGTATCTTAAAGTTTTTCTTTATCTCCAACGGTTACCGAGATATAAAAAATATAAACACAGTACGTTGTATTGTGGGGCTTCAATATTAATCTTATGGAGGATAGGGAAAAAATTTATATTTCCCATATTAATCAATATTTTTTTATGAAACTTGATATTTAGCTTCATGTGGTTGAGTTCTATCCATTTATGCTTAAAAATCATAGTTTATGTGTTTATCATGGCAGCAAACCTGCATACTCTTTTCCCATAATAATCATATAGGGAATAGGCAAACTCCTTTATTTATGGACAGATGTTGATGAAAGTTGGTATAAATGTTAAGATAAAAATTATTCATGGTAGAAATGACTTCTTTCAGTGCAGCTTTACAGCAGCTAACCTGCACACTCTTTCCTATGTTAATGTTATGGAGAATAGGCAAATAATTCTCATGTTTATGGACATATTTGTAGAAAACTTGTCATATATTAAATTATTGATTTGGAAATTCGCTGAGAACGCAGGTCTGCTGCGACGGGGGTATTTAGTTACGCTTTCTGCACTGTAACTAGTCACGAGACAAAGGTGCGAGACAGACTGAAGGTAACTTAACCTCCTCCCACTACTGATACACAATTCAAAGGTACTCAGTGCCAGGCCGATATATTACAGATATATTATATATATAATATATAACCGATACATTATATATTAAAATATAATATATTATTTATATTTTGTAGAAAATTAAAACTGAATTAATTTTACTGCGCTCACCTCTCGACCATCCGCGGCTTAAACGGTGTTTTGAAATAAATTCTCCTGAAAAGTTGACATTTTATTTTATGAAAGTAAATACTAAAGATTACAATATCCAACATTTTAGAGCAAAGGGAAGGTTCATGAAAGGTTTCTATCTGACCCGAATGTTATTTAACAGTTAAATCTCAGTCAGTCAGTTATACGTAATCGTATAGAAATGTAGAATTTCGATGGAATTCAGGGAAATTGGTTTATCCTTGAAGGGTTAGGGAGGGGTATTGTACATATAAATGAGGGTTAGGGGGGTTTCAAATGTTTTTTATGAAAATGATTTAATTCAGATTAAAAAAACTAATTTGTATTTTGAATCTTTTATATTTTTAAAAGTCATTGCTGAGATATATACAGGTTAATACACACATAAGAGTAGGTTAATGTACAGAAGGGTATTATTAAATTCAGTGTGAATTAAAAATTAAATTGCTTTATATAAACTTTTATTGGATATTGAAATTGTTTGATACATTACATAAATATTAATCAATAATCAAGAAGAATTAAGATCTTTATTAGCCTTTAGATAACAATTGTTACATTAGGAAACATACAACATGAAAATTCAACATGACACAGCTTAACAAAAAAAATCAGACATATCACAGTTAATAAACTCGTGAATCTAGTAAAACACTTATTGCCTTAACCTTTAAGGAATTTTTAATTAAAATATATTCAGCGGTAATTATCTAACTGGTAACTTATTTAATAACTTATTCTGCTGACAACCAAAACTATTGAAGGTTTTAGTTAATATGACACTGGGCAGTACTAAATTATGTCTAAATCTGGTGTTATGGTCATGGACAGAAACAGGGGAATTATTGATTTTTTTATCATAAACCAAGTTCTGGAAAATAAAAATGTAAGCAAGGGGCATAATCTTAAAACTAATAAATGATTGCAAGATTCCCGAGGTTGAAGATTGGCCATTACTCTAATTGCTTTTTTGCCAAAAAAGGGCTCTATTAGCTACACTGGAATTTCCCCATAAGCGGACACCATAATTTAGATGCACATGAAACAGACCAAAATATGTCATTAATAAAACTTACACAGTGTTTTAGTTTGCATAGCAAAACGATCACTCGCGAAAGTTTTTTACAGATATTGTCAACATTAGTTTCCCAAGAAAGCTTACTATCTAAAAAAATACCCAATAACTTAACAGACTTTACAAAGTCATCATTTATTTCAACATTTTTTCTGTTTGTAAAGATTATGTTATCAGTCTTATTGTCATTGATAATTAGTTTTTTTGCATAATAGCTTCTTGATGAGAACTGGTTAACTTTAAGTTGAGGGCAGATTGATCAAAATCAGAAAAAAAGAGTTGTATTTTCAGCATAAAGAAAAGACAATGATGATGGATTAGAACTAAAATCATTAACAAAAACTAAAAAAAGAAGCACAAAAGGACCAAGCACAGAGCCTTGGGGAACGCCTGCTACTATTGTCTTCCCTTTAAGTGCTGGACGTTTTTGGATATTATTTTCAAAAAGTGCTGGCAATTATTTCATGACATATACCTAAAGTGCTGGGTAAAAATGGTGATTTTGTAGAGTTTTATAAAAACGATCATAACTTGCTTAAATTAAAAGTATTAGCTTGAAATTTGTTTTGTTTAGTAGCTAATAAAATTCCTCAAATAAAAATGTATATATATATATATATATGCATAAAAAATGTCTACAAATATATATGTACGAATATATATAAACATAAATTTTTATATATAAATTTTCAACATTCAAATAAATAAACAATGTTAAAAATTTAAATTATGGATACAGAATACAGTATCTTTTGAAAGTACATATTATTTTAAGTAAATACTAAAAATTTCAAACTAATTGCTTTACAAATAAAAAAGTTTTGTTAATAAATACAAAAACTTACCAAGGTGAAAATCAGCAGATTTGTGGAGAGTTTTATAAAAACGGTCATAACTGGCTTAAATTAAAAGCTATTAGCTTGAAATTTGTTTTATTTAGTAGCTAATGAAGTTCCTTAAATAAAAATGTTTATATATAATGCATTAAAAATGTTTACAAATATATATGTACGAATATATATTAACATAAATTTTGTATATAGAAATGTTTAACATTCAAATAAACAAACAATGTTAATATCAA
This sequence comes from Nephotettix cincticeps, assembly GCA_023375725.1. Classification (NCBI taxonomy): domain Eukaryota; kingdom Metazoa; phylum Arthropoda; class Insecta; order Hemiptera; family Cicadellidae; genus Nephotettix; species Nephotettix cincticeps. Next base: position 40,056,490 of record CM041788.1, read on the forward strand.
AATTATGGATACAGAATACAGTATCTTTTGAAAGTACATATTATTTTAAGTAAATACTGAAAGTTTCGAGCTTATTGCTTTACAAATAAAAAAGTTATGTTAATGAATACAAAAACTTTCCAAGGTGAAAATCAGGAGATTTGTGGAGCCCAAGTACACTATCTAACAAAAGTCTATAAGTCTTTGTAATAAGTCATATGAAATGTATATCTTGTTACTCATGGTCTATATTTAATATTAACACTATTTACAGATATTTTATTTATGTTATATTTTATTATATTACTTTATATAAAGCTACTTATATTAAATTGTTGTTGTATTAAATCGTCACTACGTCCATCAATCAATGTTGAGTCCGGACTCTCTCGCGAATTCGGCTCAAGTGTTTTCACACACGGCGATTTAGATCGGTGTTTGTCACCCATACTTACTAAAAATTAAGTAAATACACACAAAATAGTCACAAAAAAATAATAACCTCAACTGTAACAACAAATACAAAGATTTGAACGCCGCCTCCAACAGCTGCAACGTCGTTGTTCACTACTGCGCAGTAAGCAGCAGACGCCACCGCCGTATGAATCCATTTTGGTGTTCCCTCAATCCAAAAAGGTGGGGTTCGATGTGATGTCTGTCCGTCCGTGTGTCTGTCTGTGTGTGTGTGTGTGTGTGTGTGTGTGTGTGTGTGTGTGTGTGTGCGTGCGTGCGTGCGTGCGTGCGTGCGTGCGTGCGTGTGTGTGTGTGTGTGTGTGTGTGTGTGTGTGTGTGTGTGTGTGTGTGTGTGTGTGTGTGTGTGTGTGTGTGTGTGTGTGTGTGTGTGTGTGTGTGTGTGCAGAGCCACAGCCTACCCCGTTGGTCCGATTTAGACAACTTTAGATTTGGCATGTATGTATATATTCACGGTGTCTCCAGGATTTTATTTTAATTTTCTTGGAATTTTTGATTTTCAAGGGTAGTTCCCCCCTAAAACCCCATAAAACCCCCTGTCATTTGATTATTTCCTAATAATACCCTACCAGTTACAGCGTTGCATATTTCTAAATCTTCTTACTGAGTCAGTTCCAGTTATTACTAGTAAAAGGAGAAAACATGTAGACCACTTAATTAGGCCTAAAGGAGATTCATTGTCTGTAATTTTATTCAGTTCTAAGTTTTCACTTTGAAGAAAATTATTAATTTTTTCCAAATTTCTTATTGATTCTAACATACTTCCCTTCTTCACTATTTCAGTGATACTGTTAGCTAAACCCTAAACAATGTTTCATTGTTTGATAAATATAATTATGTATGCAATAGTTTTCGTATTAGTTCAGTAATATTGTAGAAATATTGCAGTTGCTTCAGTTCGGACTTAATAATAAGTTGATACTGAGATCAATCGACACAATTAAATGCAAAAGGAATATTCATATCGGCTGGATCCACTAAGCAGGCAAAATTCATAATTTGTAATGACTTATTTTGCAATTATTTCCAGCCAGTGTAACCACCTTGATTATCAAGTGTGTTACAATATATAAAATGATTCAATGATCTAATCTAATAGATAAACACAAACAACCAGTTTGAGTGAAGCTCAAAGGCTGTTATCAGGTATCAAAGGTCAACTCACCGCTGGCTTGCAGAGAAATTCCTTATCTATGTTCCTTCTAATCACTAATCTTAATATTCTTGCAAAAATATTTAGATAAACCTGAATATATTAAGTCCGGTTAGTTTTTATGAAAAATCGGTTTTACACATTTACACGTGAAATAAAACAAAATATTTTCATACAAAAATATTATCACAAAAAACAATATATCCACAAGAAACTTATAAAAACTGTAGAGCACAAATGACACAGGTCCACTAGCAACTGGGGCCACCCGCACACCCCCTGCTAATATTTCTTATTGCTGTATTAATTTTTATTATTATTCTCTATTAGGAAATAGAGATTAATGGTTGATTAGTTCATTCCAATGTAATTATGATTTGTTTTTTTTGTGCGAGTTTTAAAATGCATTTAATAGAACGTAATTAATTGAAAATAAAGTTACTAATGATTGTTGGATTTTAAAGCGAGAATTATTATAAAGAATGCCGCGACCCAGATGATCTAATCTTTCACGACATACCCATAATGCTATCTGACATCAGAATATTGCGAATTAATCCTCTGAAGAAGAACAAAGAATCGCAAGAGAACAACACCGTGGTGGCATGACCCGACCTTGTTCTTCCCAAATACAAAAAGAAAGAGAATCAGTCAGAGAAACGACTCGGTTGGGCCATTGAGCTAATCACACAACTCAGCAGCAAGATAATATTTGACGAGCAAAAGAAATGCTTCAAGTGTTTTTCGCATCAAACAGTTTAATTAAGACTGCACACTTGATTATAAGTCGCATCCTGCAGTACTTAATGGCCTATAAAAGTAAATTTATAAAATAAATAAAATCTAATTAAGGTAAGCTACAAGTAACAAGATATGCATTACTGTTAGGTGGCACGAAGTTCGCCGGATCAACTAATTTAATAATAATATAAAATTATTTATTTAAATATTTTTTATATATTAATTATTACATATAATTTATTAAATAATAATTCATTAAATTATAACTAATTAATATATAGGGTCTATAGAAACTACCAGAGCTATTGTATTGAATTTTAGATCTAAAAGAATAAAACATCTGTTTAGATGAACTGAAACCAATCTCTTTAGACATTTCCATGTTCTAACTTATTTCCCACGGGGAAGTAAATACAAATTCTTCTTGTTTATACAAATTATTTAAAAATTAATTATTACTAGCGTACCTGGCGCACGAAATCGTGCGCTGTCAAGGAGACAAAATCTGTCCACCAATGCGTGTAGGCACTCAATCTTAAGTGTTAATATTTAAAAAAATCAAGTCAATTTAACTATGATAAAAATTATTTTATTAATAAACCTTATAAAATTTCTCTATAAACAATATTCCGAGTATAAATACGGTTGTCTCGACGAAGTCGAACTTGGTGTTCTCCATCTTTTATATAGAAATTTGAGTCCATCAAATGATCGGGCTCTACTTGCTGCGACATACAGTTGGCCGTGACCAAACACCGATTCTGGGAAAACTACTCTAACCTTACCCAAATATTAGCCCTGAGATTTGTTAATGGTCATAGCAAATACCACAATAATCAGGAAGTGTGTGTGCTGGAGACTGAACGGTAACAGGGTATCGCCTTCCAGTCTCCATTATGTCGAACGTTTAGCTTTTTTTCATAGGTCGCCAACGTGTGTTCTTTGAAAAACTGTTACTTCCGTTGTGTCAAGCTATAAACATCAACTCACGCAATGTTTGTCTCCAAGTGTTTCTATTTACTCATCAACTGCACAATATATAACTACATTATAATACCTATACTTAGAAACCAAGTTTAGATTTTCCCAACTGATTTTCATTTTGGTTATGTTTTGGTTTTATGCAAATAAAAACTGGTGTTTTATTTCCAGCTGTACGATGATGTCTTCATTAAACGAAAAGAAAGAACCATGTTTAACTGTCAGATTTAATTTGTTTATTTAACCACTTCCTTAAATAAACAGCTGATTTGTCGATCGTCGGTGTTTACTTCTATATTAAGTTTATGGAGAAAATCACGACTTTGGCCCCATTATTTTCCATGTCCACGGTGAATTTTCAAATTTTTTTTAATTGATGGCAAAACTACATGCTAAGACCTTTATAACGACACCTTGGACATGGTGATTAGTAGCACCACCGCTCCAAAACAATTATCACAAAAATAGGCCTAGTGTATTAAATATATAAGATTATCATTGTTTCTAGATGCAAGGATAGAGAAGACCTATTGGCGGACATTGTTCTCACACTTGCGTATAGATCTGATTCAGCACAATTACAACAGGTAAATAGTTTAAATACACTAATGTTTACAGATAACCCAATATAGTGGTAATACACAGTTGTACACATTTTATATGGTTATTAGGCTCAGAACCAGATGCAGATACGAGTGTTATGTTTGATATTCAACTTCTTAAACAAAATTAAATAAATGCTGGTAACTACATGTTCAATAAAGCTTAAACATATCCTTTGTAAGCTAACGTTCAAAGTGCACTTTCTCGCTTATCCGTGGACGGATTTCGTCGAACAAAGTATTGTTAGTTTGATATTCAAGTTACAATCTTTTTTGTATTTTGTAAAAATGTTATAAAGATCACGGCTTTTTTGTTGTTTAAATTAAACAACTTTTAACCACCGCCATTCCGAAAACACAAAATCAAACTAAATGATACTTGGAGGATATTTTTCTTTCCAAGCAGTAACGACACTTGCAAGGTTTGGATTCTGTAGCTTAAATAGTTCTTTATATTGAACAATTTTTGTAAAAAATACAAAATTGCATCTAGTGGCTAAACGATGGATTTTTGACAAATGTTTACAGGCCATTTTTTGTTTATTTTTATGACTACTATCATCCCTCAAAGTTTGACCCTAACTTCAATAACCACACTGCATATTATACAAGTCACAGCTAGACAGGTCTCCAGTATAAACCTGAGTCACCTTTTCTTATTACACTACTTGGATTACCTCCCAGGTTACAATCAGATATTATCAGATGGTTTCTTACATATAAAAATGAATTGAACCGTATTTATTTAGATGAATGACATCATTGAGAAAACGCCAGAGTTGAAATCCAACCCAAATGTTACGAAAGCATTTAAAGACGGGAAAGCAGCAAGTAAAGAAAAAGAAGATTGGTTTGAGAATAACGAGACGAAAATAAAAACGCTTATGGAGGGTTATGCCAAGTAAGTAATTATGTAAGTAATTTATAATACTTCAAAACTAACAGTATTCTAAACAATAAGTTAGGTTTTTATATTATTGTTAAATTTAATAGATTTATTTAAAAGAAAAGCTTTTGATCAATTAATAAATCTGTGCCTCTGATAGACAATAGTAAGTTTAAAATTTAATTTTAATTTTGTCACTAAACAGTCTTGGCACCTAATAATATCATTCAAAGCAGTTTACCTTTTGTAACTGCAACGAGGTGTCAATTATTTACACTTTTACGTTGTACACGTTTTAGACCTATGGCGGTCCATCTTCGGCAGTGTAGGTAAGCCCCATTACTCAATGGTTGTCATCATGATTATTAACCACGCAAAACTATATCTGAATAAAGATCGCATAGTCACATTTGTACAATTAAAACAACAAATTTAAAAATTAAAATTCTGGCGCGCTGAACTAACTATCGGATCTGTTTCAGTTTAATGGCGTAGGCCTACTGAGGTCTGGAGGGAACGATTTTGTTTACTAATAACTTGTTTTTAGCTAACGAAAAATATAATTTAATAAATAAGAAAGAGGATTATGCTAACAAAATCACATATCCGCTGTTTACTGCACTCGACAATAAGAACCTGAAATAAACGTACAATAGAACCTCCCATATCCGACCATGACCGGACCGGACAATGGTCGGATATGGGAGGAGCAAAATAAATACAATTCCTAGGAAAATAAATAGCGGTGCATCATTGTAATAAACATTAACATACCTATGTTACATCAATTAAAACACGAAACACGCTTAGCAACGACGGGAGCGTGGGAAACACGCTAGATGGATAAACGGACGGACGGAACGGCCGGTTATCGGGAGGAGTCGGATATGGGAGGTTTTACTGTATATCAGCTGATAAGATGACGTAGTTTTCAACCTTCCCTCTAGACTACAGTAGACCGACGACATGAAACCAGAACGGATCCGATAGTTCTGCGCGCCATGATTTTTTTTTTATTTTGTGTTGTTTTAATTGTACAATATGACTGTACGTTGTTACGTGTTTTATAATCATCATGACAGCCATTGAATGATGGGTTATGCTGCAGAAGAAATGGACCGTCGTAGGTGTGAAAAACGTACAGCGTAAAAGTGTAATTAATTGACATCTCATGGGAGTTTACTAAGGCACGTAACTTTGAAATATTTAATTTAGTGATGATAAACTTAACAATATGAAAATTAAATATATTTATCGAAGGCTTAAAACCCACGTCTTTCTAAAATAAACCCCAGGCCTCAGTCCTTTCTGTGTCGGAGTAATATGACATTTTTAACGTGTGACTGTCTTCTGGTTATTAGCCATCCTGTTGTTGATGAAGTGGGGTGTGAGGAATAGTTATACCATTTCCAAAGACAAGACTGAGGTTTCTAAGTTTCGCTCTATATCTATTTTTCTTTGATTTCAAAAACTTAAAAAAAGGCTGTATCTGAGCAGATGGTGTCATTCATACAGACAAACATCATTATTCTTCAAACTCAGACTGATTGTAGAAGGAGCTACTCGTATAGTAACAGCAAATCACTTCTTAAAACATTGCATGGCTTGGGAGAATCCTCAATCAGCTGATTTACATCTTAATTTCAGACGAAGTCAGATTACGAAGGTTGAGAAGTTCTGTTCTTTCTCGCACCTCAGGAATTCCACCGGGAACTTGTTTGGGTCCGATTCTTTTTGTATTGTCTATATAGTGGATTTTAGGACATAAGTTTTATTTCTGTTCTGTACAAAACATTATTGTGCCGTATATACTCTGAAGCTGCTATCTTTTCAATCACAATTACCGGAGGAATATTTTACAAAACATAACCAAATTGTCCTCTTAGCGGCGCGTGGCGATTAGAGGAGCTATCACGGCCCGCTGCTAAACTAAGCCACAAAATAGTCTTTATTATGAAACATACTAAATAATATCTTGAAGTTGGTTTGTGTAGAACACTTGAATTGTGTTTAAATCTTTTCTTACTCTGTTGGTTATTTTATAAGAACTTTTATCAATTAGTGTGTAAATCCGTCGTAGAACTATTTTTTATACATTATCTACTCAAACTTATCCAAACAAAAAAATATTGACCCGAAATCTGACCCACAAAAGAAGAACTGCCAATATTGAAGTCATTGTTCACTAAGAACTATGTTCTGGATTCTGAGCAGCTCCATGAGAATTAGATATTCCAACCAATGACAGATAATGATTTCATTGACTCAACTGATGTGGATGATGTCACTGTCTCGAATGAAGCTGAAACTAGAAAAACCACTTCCAATTTTATAGAATTTTATGACACAATGATGCAGGAATAAAATAATATACGGTAGTTTTATTCCTGTATCATCACATCAACACAATAATAGAATCAAATTAAAATTGAATTATCAAAAATTTTATTATGTGAATAGCGGTGTGGTGGCAGATATTGATAAGTAAAACAGGAAATATAGTTCTGTATTTTTTTCTTGCAGCTCTGTTTCTCTGTTGCTGTTGGTTGCTATCTTACTTTCAGTTACTCTTGGTACGATTTGTAATGATGAAGTAATACTTTGAAAACTATATTAAACACCAAAAGGCCAAAGTAATAACATTATGCAGGGTATTAAAAGAGAACGAACTTTTAAAATGATATATTGTTAAATAAATTACAGAACTGAAACCAACGTTATTTAATGAACATTATGTTGCCCATTGATGTCACTTATCATTTTAATATTGTATTTAAAATGTATAATTGTTTGTTTGTTTGCATAATTTGCAGGTTGCAGCCATAATTTAAGAGGAGCAAAGCAAGCGAAGATACTTCACCATTTGTCTCGCAAAGTTGTATAATTGTTTTTCCTTATATTTTTAAATACCCAGGTATAACATCAAGATGCATCAACCTTTATAAAACAACAACTTTTGTGTTTATAAAATGATGAAAATAAATAATGAAAAATATAGTAGGTTCTTTATTTATTTATTTTGTAATTTATGCCAAATCCATATAAATAGCATTAGAGTTTTGTTCATACATTACTCAGAATTATACATTTTTTACTTAATATTACGTTTCATGCGTTAGAGAAGACGTAACAAGTCTTATCTCAATCTGTGTCTGTGACGCTCCAGGAGGCATTTTACGCCGTCTTCTCCGAAAAACGGGAGAACTGATAACAATGAAACTTATTTAATACATTCTCTACAACTTTACAATGGCTCATGCTCTATTTTACTCCTGCTGCCTTTTCTGTTTTTAATCCTTTTTATGTTCTTAAAATACAAAAACAATTTACATTTCAACAATTTACTAAACTGTTTGACTCATCTACCTCATCCCTCTCAGCTTCATCTTCTTCTGACGTATAATCCAAATATACATCAAACTGATTTTTTTGGAAAGTAGAAGGTATATTTGTATGTAGGTTAATGTTAGTTTCGATTTTTGGTGCTTAACTTATTGCCACTTTTGCATGGCATCTAAGATACCTTGTGTTTTCTGTTGCTGGTATGTTTGAGTGTAGGTAACACGTAAGACATTTAGATTTAAAATTCGCCCCTTTATCTTGAAGTTAATTAGTAAGCTTGAAGTATTTCATAGCATCTTACCTTACCTACCTATGTGGCCATTCACACCTAAGTCAGTAGATTTTTGACCTCGCCAACAAGTCCCCCTCTGTCTATGATCTTCCATAAAGTTCGCCTCTGTCGTCAGCTTCCCTATGTCTTGTCCTTGACAAGCTGTCACGTCTTGTTAGTGCATCTGATTAAGATATTTTACCAGTGAGAGATTGTCAACCTGGAGGACCAGGAGTTTGTGATTAAAGTAATCATAAAATAAAAAATCATAAAAAACATATAAATCATCGATTGTTTCAATGTTATTATTGAAAAACAATACAAGAGCAATCCAACAACGAATACGTACTAAAATAAACAATTTACAAATATTTGATTTGTTTTACGTCTACAGTTTGAATTAAGAAAATCCAAACATATTAGGGGACCATAAAACCATAGTTTATGTGTCACTGATAAAATATCAATTTTATTTGTAGTAAAATTTTATTAATATGAAATACTTCATAAATTTCTAGTCAGAAAAATCACTTAAAAACTAGAGGATTTTCTTCGCTTTACAAAATGTAGTTAAGATAAAAACACTCCTTTGGGAATGTTCAGCTAACAAAACTTTAAAAAAATCTGTATATATTTTTTTCATATTGTTTAAATACACGTTTTGTGATTAAAAAATATTGAAACGAATAAACCAAGTTCTTCTGTTTGTCTATATATATTTGCTCGTTACATAAAAATTTACTAACCAAGAAGTAATTATTTTCATATGAGTATTAACATTGTGGACAATTAAGCCACAGCAGTGGTTGGAAATGGGTCCTTGGGGAAATTTGGATCTGCGACTATCATCACTTGCTGGGATCCTAAAATATATTTCATTTTCAATTGGAGATTTCATTTTAACGTTCTGGACTTTTTTTATGTTGTATAAATATTGAAGCTAAATTTATTTTCCTGCAACATTATTTACAAAGGAAATTTCAAAAATCTCATCTTTGCAGTGTAATTGTATGTTTGAGTACTAAGCTTTTAATCACAAATTCTCTTTTGAACTTAGTTTTACATTATTTATGCATGATATTTAAAGTAATCTGATTATATGTTAATACTTCAAAATTTAATCCTTGCTAAGATATTGTAAAAATTACAACGTTAAGGTCTTCAGGTAAGACCCAGTTAAGTCGTTGTTTCGTCAGAAATATAAAGAGATGTACACTGTACAGATTAATGTACATCAATAATTCAATTATGGTAGATATTTCTTACAGATTTTTTTGTATAGAAAAAATATGTTATAAAAGTGTTTTATAAATATATTCACTTTATATGTACTGTTATCTCTTAACTTTTTAAGAAAAATTCGAGCAGGGTTTGGGGGATAGGTTTTGTCTCAACAGATCTTTTCTTGTAGCTTACTTACGTAGTTTTGATTGCTTTACCATAAAAAATGACATGGTATTTTACAGGTGAATTATGCAAATATTACTGGTTTAATAAGCATAATAACTTCTATTAAATGTGAATACTTATTCATTCTATAATTTTGGACGCAGATAAAATATTATATTATAGTTTTTTAATTTTTTTTTCAAATGACTGATTTACAATATTGGAAATATTACCTGTTACCTTCTTGTGTGATCTCTTGAAGACTGGGATGGTGGCGACATCCTATAATCCAGCTACTTGGAGGTCACGAATTGTGGATAGTTGTGAGCGATGATCGGTGGGTGTGGTGTTCTCTTGTGTGGATTAACGTCGCACTATTGAATACTACGTTAATCCGCAAAGATCATCCTCATAATTAGACCAATTCATAGTTCAGATGCCGTGGTTCGGATTCCACGTTAAACTGTAGGTCCCTTAGTTGCCATTGGCTGTTGGGCTAGTAATTAACAGTCCTGTCTAAGGAACATGTCAGCCTTAGTTAGTAACAAGACTACAAGGTCGCGCCACAATCGTCTTACACTCCATTCTCATTCATACTTGGCTTAAAATACCTACCTTGTAGTATGGTCGCTATTTCAATAATCTAGTCTAATCCAATCAAAGATATGTCTTTAACTTTTAGTCATTTCTTATATCTTAATTAGTTTTAATTATCTTTAAATAAGGCTAACCATTTTTCCTAAGACTTTCATGAACAATATTTTGTTTACTGTTGTGGGAAGTAGTAGGTGTAGAACGGCTACACAAAGATGTGACAAAAGTGCTCTCTTCTCTGGAGGAGTTTACATGGTCAAGTGCCACCTCTCTTCACCTCCCCTCGCTGGTGTCGTGGTGACGTGCACTGGCGACATATTCTTGTAAACGACAACTATGTAAACGCTATCACGGTGTAATAAAACTCTAGTTTTAGTTGTTTTGGAATGAGCTAACAACTTACTGTACATACAGTAGCCCAGAAAATCCAATATATAACAAAGTTACACCCATGCAGAATTGGGCCAACGATCTTAACTATCTGAAGAAACACAATATTGTATCGGTTTGAAAATCATTTTTTTCGATTCAGGAAGCCTTAAAACATATATTTATTCCCTCAGTTTAAATTCCATAAACACAATACCTTAACCACACGGTTATGCATTGCATTGTAAAACCTTTTGTTTCTTAATTTAAAATTAATTTTGAAATTGTTTTCCCAATGTTAGACATACAATGTTACGTAATGTAATGTAAATTTAATCCCAATATATAATGTATTACTGATTTTTTAGAATACTTTTGCTTGTTTACAATAGTACGTTAACAAAGTTGATTCATTTAAGATCCTACAGTACAAAAATACAAATGTCCGTTTGTGGCAAGATTACCCATGGCCATTACGTATTTACTGCCACCTCCAGTCACCCCAAATCAATAATTTGAATTAAAAAATCTTATTGGATATACAGTACTATCAAGTACGACAAATTTTTGTGGCAAATTTAATAATTTTAGCAAAACCTTTAGGTAACTGGGTTTGGTTAAATGAATTGAGATTTGAGACTCATCTTCGCATAGACTATTTAAATATTCAATTGCTTTGTTTTAAACTGAAATATAAACAAATACATTTCTGTCTATAAAATATAATTAGTGTGGGAAAGGAAATGTATGCATCAGTATTGGATGTCTAATTAATATTCATAACTTAACTTTTTTGCTCTGAAAATGAACACGTGTCATAATGTTACTCGTTTTCTAAATGGTAAAGTTTGTGATCGAAGGGAAACCCCAAAAATTTTATTTACGTTCAGTTTTATATACTGGAGGACAATGATTTTTCTCGGACAATGTTACCATAAAAATCTATATTCAAAACATAGCGAGTTGCTGTTTGTTGATAAAATTAATCGGGTTAAGCAACAACAATACTGGACGGCAATAAATGTTATCGGAGTATGACACAAACTGCCTGATGTTCGCCTCCCACTAAGGCAGAACACAGAGGATAAATTGATAACGGAGGCATCGATAGTCGAGCGGTTTAGGGTGGTGTGGACAAGAGGAAGAATAAATTGGAGCCGAATATCTATTTGGTGGGGGGGGGTATTGAACTGCTGGAAAATATCTTGCTTAACACTCTTGACGCGAAAACATATACAGACATTATTTTCTAACGCAAATAAAAACGAAATTCACAAAACTAGGGAGAATAAATTCCTCACAATTTTATAGGTTTTATATATTTTTCTTCTACCATAATAATGAAAAAGTATAGGTTTAAAATTACAAAGTTTTAGAGTCGTATAGCTTACGTATTAAATCTGACATGGAAATAAAAAAAACAAAACGTACTTAGGGCCACTGCCTAGGCCACTGATTGGTCCGAATTAGATTCAATGTATTCATACCGTATCTACAGACTCTTTTCTCATCTCTTAACTTTTGATTTTCATGGGTAGTTGACACAAAACACAAAAAATGTATAGAATAAAAACTTCTCAAAAATGCCTTAACGATTTTAATTAGTTTAGTTTTAAATTATATCATGGTTAATGTTTCGTAATATGACACCAACCGTGTGTCTGGCAAAATTAAGGTTCAAAGGTTATGGGGCTTTTCATGTCAAAAACAGTTCTAACAATCTGAAAAATATTTCTTTAAGTTGTGAGTGTGACCATTATAGTTAAAAAATATATAAAAACTGTTTAACTGGTATAAGAGTAGAAAATATACTTGTTGTTGTTGCTGTGTGTATTGTTTAGTTTACCTGTAAAGGAATGTGCTAATTAACTTGATAATGTTTATTTTAACTGTATTTGAAAATTAAACAAATGCACCGTATTTTATTTATAATAACCAGAACAAAGACTATACATTCTTAAAGAAATAACATGCATTTTAAATGAGTGCATAAGACTGAACAGATGGTTAACACAGAGAAACAATTTAAAGAACTAAAAAAACATTTTTGAGTATCATTAAAAACGTACAATACAATAAACACTGGTTCCAGTGTTCCAGTACTTATTGTATAAATAAACACTGGAACGTGCTCTAAAATGAAAAGTAGTCTAATCTACAATCTACAGGATTGGGACAACAACTGATTTTAGATAAACCGATTTGTTTACTTTCATTTCATGTTAACCGCATTCCAGTCAATGAGTGTCTAAATACAATGTTAAAGGTATGTTTACATTTCACTGTCACGTTACACACAATGAACTGTCCAATCATAGCAAACTGACCGCCATCTTTTGGTCAATATCACCGATGCTTTATTTGAAATGGCGTTTCAGTGTTGTAAATGGACAATAGTATTTCATCACTAGGACCTAAAAGGGGTTTTTTGATACGAGCACAAGTTTAACAGCCGAGGCTGTTGAACATAAACAATGAATACACACTAAACATAAATGTGCGAGTATATATATATATATATATATATTTTGGCAAACTTTGGGCCGTATCATGAACTTTATTTTTCGTCATACTGCAAATAAAATGAAACAAACCCATTAAACACTTAAATTTTTTTCTGATTGGTTGTTTAGGTTATGTCAGTTATTATTATCGATAGTTTCAACTCAACCATTCGATATTTTGATTTAACAGTCGATTACCAGCTAACCAATCATAATCGAGAACGTGATTGTTGTAGTTCCTATATCGATTATTTACAATTGAATTCTGACCTCGATTCAAAAGTATCAACCAACAATGATCTTTTGCGGCAGAGGACTCAAAAATCATCATAATGATAGGTTCATTATGATGAGCATTATGATGTTGTTGTTGGAGCCCTAGAAAGACAAAGAACAACTTGAACAACTGTTGCTCTTCAACAGATTTATCTAAACATATTTTTTGAAGCTGTACGACGAAAAATGCATTGAATCTTTGTAATCATAAAAATATTATGATAATACCAGTTGACTCGGCGAACTTCGTAACGCCTGTCAGTAAATACAGGTTAGGACTAAGAGTGGCTGTTCTAAAATCGAATCATTACGGCTTCATTGTGAAAGATTATATATCCTGGGTCGCGGCATAGTGAATAACAATACTGAAACGATAAGACATATTAATAACATTCCCATAAAACAAATAAATCTGAGTGGATTAATTCACAATTTTCAAATCCAATCTAAACTTAAACTAAACCTAACTGTAATACGGATTTTATAGGAAAGATATACAACAGCTGATAACTATAATAAATGTAATTTATATAACATTGTAATTATTTTAACATTGTAATTATAAACACGTGACTTTTAATCGGACAGAAAATAAAAATACAAATATATAATCCCTCAAAACCATAAACTACTAACGTGGCAAATAAAGCTGTTTATTTTGTATAGCACATATTTACTTCATAGTTTTACATCAATGAATGATTCAGATGGCATTGGATAGTGAAGCATATTGCTAATGGAAAGTAAACCAATCAGCTGTAGCAAAGAAATCAAATGTTTTCGTTGTAGAAAATTTGTAAACAATCTTACTCTCCATAAGGTTATCATTAGAAATTTAAAACGCCATAAAATAGAAACTTACGGAGTTTTCCAATATGTTTTCACTAAAACCTTCCCGGACACATATAGAGCAACTTCCTAGTTTCATGGCGATCGCATGAGTAGTTTGGCAACGCATAAAGGACATACATACATACAGACAGACATACATTCAATTTTATATATATATTTTATATTATACGGCCATTTGTTCTCTGACACTATATATGGAAACGCGAAGGTTTGTTGTACAGTAAATCAACGTAGGCCTAGTTAGGTCGTTAGTAGTAGATGAGGACAAGATAACGTTGACTTCCGTTTCCGCTGTCCTCAACTTAGCGAGACGAGAACCTGCCGTGATTGGTAGATCCTATCCTCTTACTTAAAATATGCGGATTAAAATATTGCAGATGTTATCTACACATTGAATTAAAATCGGTATTTTAATTCACTAAATATATCCTACCAATTAGTTTTATATGCATTTTCCCACGTTTATTTTATTGATTGGCTCAAAATCATTGACAAAAATTATTTAAGTGTGTGATCTTGTCTCGTGATTAATGTACATACAAGGCATTTGACCATTATTATTGGTCTTATAGGACTCAGAAATACAAAAGTTCCAATATGAAGATGCGTCCTTACTTTAAATATGTTCTTTAAATCCTTTTATGAATAATAAGGCATTTGTTATAAATGGCACACCTGAATTTTTATTATGTTTCTAGAAAAATCTATTCAATTGTAATTTAACTGGTAATAGCCTAATTCTAGGTTTTATGTTATTTCTCGCATAGTTGTTAAAAGTTATAAACTAATATTGCATATTAGTTTTAAACGTTTGAAGTTCAAAGAGTAAAAACCTTTCTAGCTAACCTTGATTAGTGTAGTGGAAAATAGTAATGGAAAATAAATCCTAATTTCTTTTAATCCATTCTAATATCTTCTGGTGCACTTCCCGAGCATGTTATTAATCCTGGAAACAGCTGTTTACCGTAATCATATGGAAATATTTTTTCCGGACTGTTTACCCATCGGAAAACCATTTAATTGCAGTGATGGGTTGATTGTGTAAACACAAACATAACCTCTAGCTCTTTAAGACAATACAGTATTAAGTATTTTAAGCAATGAGAAAATATAACAGATTTTGATAGTTTTTAGTTTTTTCGATAGTTAGTGTAGAAAGTGGTAGGGAAAATGGTGTAAAATAGGGTGGGCTACTCATCCAAAATTTGTTACCGGACTCGAGTCCAGCGTAGTGCAGCGTTCACTCGGGAACAACCAGACTCCGGTAAACACTCACTTCCCAGAATTGTAACGTAATGTATTAACTCACTTGAACACGAATGTGCACAAAACTATCGCTTTTTCATTTAGGTTGTATTTTTAAAAGAATATTAAAAACTGTAATGAGACGTATACAATTAATTAGAAAGAAATTCATGTAATTTAATGCCTTTACAAGTCTCCACTGTATTTAAATAGCTATATAATATGTGAAATATATTAATAACTATACTTCACATTCGTAGATTCAAAATATTCAATATAAATTATTAGCTAAGTTTTATTAGATTACTCAAATGTATAGATGAACATTTTTGGGGAACAATGGACCGATCATTTTGTCAGGGTCTGTGCATGACAGCCTGCTGGCTTACTGTACTAATCCGAGGCCCTGATATTTTCTGCCTCGATTAAGCACTTGTACTAGGTTAAAATTACCAAATAGTTTCGATGAATCTCTTTTAGAGGCTCAAAAGAGCCTTGTCCATACGGCTCCAAGTGCCTCGCATTTTACGATGAAGTTGGTGGTTTCTTCTTCTACTCCACATATTTGGCAGATAGTTTCGTCATCAAGGTTAAGTACTGTATGTATGTGTTTTTGAACAGGCTATGTCTAGTTAGAGGGGAAACGGCTACCCTTATGCCTCTTCTTCCTAAATGGAGAAGAGACCGGGTTTAGGCTTTGTTCAATTCTTTAATAGTACTTTCGAACTTCAACGTAAAATTACACAAATCATAGCCTACTGTTGAAAACTGAAGAGAGTGAACACAAAGTTATTTATGTATTTAATTTTCTGAATTGAAGTAAACTATTTTACTAATAGTAGGCTGTTTATAAGCATACAAGCTGATTTCTTTAAGTAATGTAATTTTCTCTTTAGGGGATTCCACGTTAGATTTAAAAACCAAATATTCTTTCAAATAATCACTCCATACGGTTTGTCAGTCAGTATAAAATATAGTGACGTGCTTGTCGGCGGAGTTTTATAGTACAATCGCAATCCTACAACCAAGAATTTATGGCCTATAAACATCTGCTGAGAGATTTGCTATCTCAGTTACTATGATATATAACAATATTCCCTGGAAACTTCTAATTTTAAGTAATGTATTAAAAGTGTTTTTCATTATTACGAGTTTATTTCGTCATATTTTTTACAGCTGGAAATATAGTTTTTAAATTGCATGTATTGAGGACCTTGATTCGGCCTCCTATTCGCTTTGTTTGATGGTGAGTTACGAGGATGTGTGTGAATGTGGTGAAGTATGAACAATGCTAACTTATTAGTATATTTTACAACAGCTGTTGTCAAGCTCTTCCCTGGTGATATACAACTCTCTACATCCCTCTGTCCCTCAGTGTCACTCATGCATACTAAAAAATGTTTTATACATTATGTGCTGTATAAACAACTAAAATTATAATTGGATAGAATACATAATTGCACTAATTACAGTGAATGGTCTCTTTCACCCGAGCGATGGGACTAAGTTTTTGCAAGTTTCCGCTCTATTCAAGTGAATCTTGTTTTCTATTCAACGAGACTTTTAAAACTTCAACTTAATTAAATGCCTGACAGGATATAAAAAGTTAAGAGTACTTGGAAATGCATAAACTTAACTCGGTTCGTCATCATCAACTGCTTTATACTCTTACATTTTCACAATGATATTAATTTCATGTTAGAAAATTAACTGATAAATTGTAAAGTGAAACTTGGGTCAAAAGTAGAATAAATATGAGTACAGAATGGAGCTGTGACGTTTGTTATCCACTGTTGCCAATTGCTTGACATAACAGGCTAAAGTCTTCTGGCTTCATTTTGTGTGAGTTGAAATAATGTTTTAGTGAATTTATATTCAGAAAATTATTTACTTAAACCTATATTGAATATAGATGGATAAATCGTTGCTTCAGTGAGTGTTCAACAGTGAGGAACACGATCTTTCACTTGATTTAGAAAGTAGTTTCGATGGGTATCTAAATCAAACCTAAACTAAAATTGAAGTAAAAATACTACGTCGAATATCTTTACCTTTTTAACTGCAGTGAAGTTTGGAAATTAAAACTATAATTTATGGACGGCAGCTAAACACTTGGAGTTTCTTCAAAGAAGTATTTGCTCAAATTTCGTAAAAGCCCACAGTTTTATAAAAGAGTTCATGAAAAGTGTTTATCATTGCTACCTGGATGGTTATCATGAGCTACGAAATTTACGAGAATATGTGTGAATGGTACAAGTATGAACGATGCTAAGTGTCAACAGATTCAAATAAACTCTTTTCAAGCAAAACATTTTAGTAAAATTTTTTTTTAGATTAAAGATTATACTACTTATATTTGATTAATTCAAATACTATTTCACATATAAATTATATTTTACATACCATATTTTAAAACAATTTATAGCACGAAAATTTGAAGTCAACTATCACGTGAGACCTTTCTCTATATTAATCTATGACTTGCTGAATTGTGACAATGATGTGATTTATTTATATGACCTATATATTTACTCATTTTTATATATTCTTTCAAGAATTTTATTTTCAGAAAGGACTGGTGAAAATGTTTCACTTTCCGCAGCGATACAGGGACTCGAGTTTACAGCTTGGCATGCACGTGGTATGTTAGAATACGACGTGTTTATGAAATATATAACAAAGGTAAACAGAACCTTTGTATTGAATTCAGACCTCGTAACATTTTATTGATAATCCGGAACACATGTTTCACATAGTTCGATTTTGGTTTTTACAACAAATAATTTATTGATATACTTAGTTCACGTATGAAAAGTGAATTGCAAATAATTTAAGATATATTATTGGATTTAGCTTATAGAACTACAACGTATTTCTGCTTCACCAGAATAAACGGTATCAGTGGACTGGCACATACCTTCTCCCTAAAAAATGTAAAAACGACAACCTTCAATAAAGATCATATTCTTTAAAGTATATCTAAATATTATTTACAAAGTTATGGTTTTGAAAATAATCATTCAATTTCTGAAACTACAGAAAATAACAACAATAGAAAACAAGTTAAATTAACGTTTAGATATTTTGGGGGCATAACCCTCCTCCCCGTTGTACCAAATTTAACATTTCTCTGTAAACGTAAGTCGTATACAATTAATTTACTATACTACTTTGTTTAGTTTTTTAAGCTGATTTAATGCACTATAAACTACTAAATTTCAATCAAGTTTGCTAGACCCAATCTTGAGACATTAGTTTTTTTTCAAGTTTTAAGGGATTTAAGTGGTGAACTATGCTTAAAAATAAAAAATTCAAAAAATAGCACAAATAAATTTAATAAAAAAACATCTGCAGATACCGTGAATATAACATCCATACACTATATCCACTATATCCATAACAATTTTTTTCTAAATTGGACCAACGGGTTAGGCTGTGGCGCTGTATACATCCAGACACGTAAAAAATACTTTCTCCATATACAATCCTATAAGTGGGGAAAGTAAAAAGGCCTCAGAAAATTTTCGACACCAACCACAGATTACATAATTATGGGAAACGGTTACATAATTATAAAACCAACAACCTTGTGGGGCTTTGAGATGAGCAAAACAATGAGTGCTCTTAAATGGTTTATTTTTAAACCAATGATAGAGTAAATGAACAAATTATAGAGTATAGTAATTTATAAGTTAAATATAAAAAATAAAATTAAATGAAAAATTAAACAAAATATGAAATGGCTTCACATAGATAGAACACTATTAGTGAATAATCCATGATGTCAGGTAAAAATAACTATAGATAGTCCAGCTGTCAATCGCCAGGAATGTCTCTTACTTATAATAAAATTACCAAATGGGCCTAAATCTAAGAGAAATTTCAAAATCAGGTAAATAGCTATTACTTAATCTGGATTTAAAAAATCACGTTATATATATTATTATCATTATACATACACTTATACATACACATTGCACATACTTTTTATTGGACACAGATATGATAATGTAACCTATTATTTATGTATAATACAAACGTTTGACCTAATATATTGTGTAAATTTACTTCAAAACCATATAATAAAAAATGTATGTGAATTTTCAGTATGAACACAAGTTCACTTTATACCCCTGAAATTCAATTTTCTGAAAATTGAATTTCAACAAATCTTGGCAAAAAATCTTTATATCTTGAGAACGAACTAACATAGCGAGTTCTTATTTTCACCACATATTTAGTATACTCTATTACTGTATACTAAATTTTACTAAACCTTTAGGTAGAATTATAATTTTAGAAACATAGCTTTGTATATGCACGTTTTTAAAAATAAAGCTTATTGTAAGTACAATAAGCTTTTTTTTGTTAATGGTATTTAACAAAAATAAAGCTTATTGTAAATACAATAAGCTTTTTTTTGTTAATGGTATTTAACATCATTCAATGTAAGCATAAATAACAGTTAAGGGAACCGTTATTGTAAAGGCATTTTAACTGATAAATGTATTTTAACGATGGTATTTCATGATGACAGGTGACGTCGGAAGGCGAGACACAGCCTCGCAAAGAAGGTATAAAAGTGGTCTCTTTTGTTAAAGAGTTCACATTGTTGAGTGTCACTCCTTTTAGAGCCCACACTTACCTTCGTAGTCAGACAAAAAATACACGATATTGCATTTTCTTAAATTAAACAAGTTATTTCTTCTCTTTTAAAGTATTTCATTTTTTATAAATAACATGATCATGCATTTCCAAAAATAAAATTAAAGCTTTGATATGTACTTTTAAAATGGCTATTAAAATATATATTTACCATTATAATAAAAATATACACATCTATTCTACAAAGGGTTACCAAAAAAAGAAATACGTAAATACATGACAATGGAGATACTTTAATTTTTGTAATTTTAAGGTAACATTGTCTTTGGTTATTTTTCAACTCTTGTTGCATGTTTTTTAGGTTACAATCATTATTTTTAGTATTTAAAACCATAACTTATATGCCATCTTAAGAGGCAGCAATCCATTGGAGGTATATGTCTGTTAAAATTCAATTGATAAACTATTTCAATCTTTATTATTCTAAATACCTTTGTGTTGATGAGCAAATGTATTTGCCTTGAAGTGTTTCATTTTTTTACAAAAATGCAATGATGTTGCAATACTGGTTGTTGAAAAGGTGTTCATTATACACTTTCTTATTACGAAAATTTACGAAATTAATCCATTCGTAAAATCATTTGCATCTTTGCTTGAATAATCGTGACAGTATTTTGAACTGTAAAGTACTTTCTAGTGTAATAATGGATCAAAGGTAAACATTTGCTGTCCTGATGAGGGAAGCAAATCAATGCATGTGAAGATTGTATTTTCAATGATAGTATCGTGACTAGGGTGTCGGTGGCGCAATGTCCTGATAACATGTAGCAGCAACGTCACTGGTTCAATTCTTATTGTTGCCAGTTAACTACTCCACTACTGATCCCCTTACATTGTGTTTACTCTTTCAATAGCTTCTTCATAAAACGGATAAAGAACTATTTGTTATTTACAAATTAAAACTTTGTAAGTATAATGAAATAGGTGAATTTGTATTTCAGAGTATTACTACATAATTTCAAATGAAATAAAGTGAAATTTCTCTTTCTGGTAAGAAAACCTGACCAGAAACACTTGCTAAAATTGTATTTGTAAGGAACTGTCCCACTCCCAATTGCTCCATTAGTCCTTTGTTTCTTATTTATAATAACTCCAGTTACTCATAATCTGTGTAATTAATATTCTGAACAGCTGGTTTTCAGGTTCTTGAAACATTGTTGAGGGAAATTAATTGTTTTAGTTAATTAGAATTCGTCTGAGTACTTTAGTGCGGAAATATATTTTATGCATTCATAATGCGTAATACACTATTAATCTTCATGTATACATAGTATTTTGAGCATAACCGTTTATTTTTTAGGATTTTAAGAAAAAAAAAATTTTGTCAGATCAACACTATCAGTTGACTAGTAGTATTTGATGTAAACAGCATTTTATTTTTATGTTTTTACATTAATAACTAGAATGATAACGCTTATGAACTAAACTTGCAATATTTTCGTCAAATATCTTATAATAACCTATATACTTTCTGTTAACTGTAAATTCCGCTGACACGGTGAAATTCAATTAATAGACTGTTTTGATTTTGACTCATTGAACAGCGGAAAACATCAACATAAATAAAACTGAATTAAATATTATTTGTTTCTTAACCAAAAGTGCTATCTATAATATTATAAAGAAGAGGTGGTTTCTGTATGTTTGTTTGTGGGTTTGTGTGTTTGTGGGTTTGTGTGTTTGTGTGTTTTTGGGTTTGTTGTGGCAAGTGAACGCAAAAAATACTGAACCAAACAGTTTGAAATTTTACACAAAGACAGATCTTAAACTCATGCAACACATAGGCATACTCTTTTCCTTAAAATCCTCTCGGGCTACGCCCTGTGAACGTCCTAAGTTTCAATGTTTACATTTTTAGAAAATGAAAACATAAAATTACTTGAATGTCAACAGCTGTGAACACTAAAATTTGACAGTACGAGAAGCAGAAGACATGGTTGCTGTAAATACCCTGGGATTCAATGTTTACAGTTTTTAATATCAACATCAGTTTACTTTACATTTTGACAGTTCGGGAAGAAAAAGAAATAAAGTTAATTTTTACACATAAACTGCTGGATCGAAATTAGTGAATTATTAGTTCGAAATAGTGGAATGGTAGATTTTTTATTTTCTCCCGATGCCTGCCTCTATTACGTTAAAGCTTATCCTCTCACAATATTTGACATATGTTACTTTGTCATGTTTAGATATATACTTAGACACGTGTTTTGTCATTTTGTAAACAATAAAGAATGAATTATCAATAACTTAAATGTATCTGTAGAGTCTACACCTCTCAGCCTTTTTTACCCGTGCGAAGAACGGGTACTTTGGCTAGTTAATTATAAAAAAACTGTCACTATAGGACCTAGATTTGATTAAATTAGGTTAGATTATTTGAAATGGCGACCATAATACGAGCTATGTAGTAAGTTGTATAAAACATTTTAACCTACACTATAATAATTACAACTTGGTTAGCTATTTAAACTATTTTTAATTATAAATAACTCTCAAATATTTGTTAAAACTAAAATGTAACACTTTAAAAATTGCTAAAAATTTCAACAGTAGTCTGAACTACCGTACTAAAGTTTTTGGGCGTTCCAATAATTTTTAGAACATATTAGGAACATTATTAATGTATTAAGTATATTTAACATCAACACCATTGATATTAGAAAGCTAAAATTATACTCGTATTGAAATACTGTATATATCCTTTAGGCTATAACGAAATGAAACTAAAAGAAAATCCATCGCTGAATTTGAAAAGTTTAATTATTATATAAATATTTCTGAGCAATAGACCTACTCCAATGTAGTGAAGTAATTTTCAACTTTATATACACTGTCATATATACTACTAATATACAACGTTATAGATTTCACCGTATAATGTATAGGATACAATTATTATATTTCATGTTTTCAGCCACTGAATCGTTTTTTCAAATGAACAAATGAATAAATGGTCAAGTACCTTTTACTATAAAACACGAATCTTGTAGTTTTTTAGGCTACTCAGTTTCAATTCCTAGATAGAATTATCTTTTTGTGTTATAATTTTATTAGTTTTTCTTCGTAAACCATTAAAAATATCAATAAAAATACCGTTACAAAAACTTAACACCCCAATAAGACTCTTGTTAATTTCATACTGAAACGCGCTTACAAAATAGCTAAAAAATTAATTTAGATTATAAGGCCTGAAATAATTCTAGAAAACAACCACAGTATCAGGAACACAGTCGATCTAGTAAAGAAACTCACCCAACAGCAATTACAAATGACTACACATTATCTTCATTTGACATATTGTATCTACACACTAATGTTCCCGTAGATGAAACGTTACAAATTTTGAAAAAAAACTTCAGAAGAAATTCAGCACTGACAAGTAGCACAAAAAGAACTCATAACACTAAAAACCACGGTTTTGAAACGGAATTACTTTAAATTTGAAAAAAAACTTTTTATTAAAAACCAGACTTGCAATGGGTCCCCCCCGTTATCGAGCATAATGGCTGAAATATTCCTCAACCATGTTGAAAATAAAACATATGGTCCAGTGAAAAAACATGCATTAAGAAAATAGTTACTTACCACCACTACGTAGATGACACTATAATATTATTTAACGGAAATAAAATATAGCTTAAAATGCTGTGCAATCATTTTAACAGCTTCCATCCGGATCTAAAAATTCACCCAAGAAGACAAAAAAAGACAAGTCTTTAAACTTCCTTGACCTCACAATAACAAGAAACAACAACCAATTCAAATTCATAGCCAGACAATTTACAATTCATCCCACCATCCAATGAACAAATAAGGCAGCCTACAACAGTTTCGTAAACAGATTAATGACCATTCCATTAAGCCTCAAATATTACCGAAATGAACTCAAAACCATTAAATTTATTGCAATCTTAAACGGACACGAGTGTAAAATTATAGACAGGATCATACACAAGCACAGAAACAAAAACAACAGAGAGAATCCACAACAATTTCCTTCGATAGAATATGGATCCATGTTCAATAATACAATGAAACGAGAACCATCCTAAAATGATATCACCGTATCATTCAAAACTACAAAACCATTTTTGAAAACATCGTAAAAGGAAGAATAACTCAGACTAACAACAAATTATATGGCACCGGAATTTGAAAAATTAGCTGTAACGACTGTGACAATATATATATTGGACAAAGATCATTTAAAATGAGATTTAAGGAACATTATCCAATGAAACCCCTTATTTACCATAACCATAGTTATTCTACAAAGAATCTACAAAATCGTCTTTGAAAGTAAAAGGTTCTTAACTATTTAATCATTAAATTAATTATTATTATATACTGTTTTGAATTGGAGTTGATGTGATCTGAGGTTTATTCGATTGGAACAAGAGTTCCAATCAGGTCTCCAATGACCTCAATTTCAATTGGCGCGACGTGGGATTCGGAAAACCCAGCCTTCCGGCCCATTTGTACCATACACACAGTGTTGGTTTCTGATTTGTGCAAATATTTAAAATGTTGCACTATAATAAAATAGTTTTAACCTTTTTGACCGTACGAGTCCTTGCCTTAACTCTAATTCAATTTTAACCAATTAGGTAACAGAACACAAATAACAAAACAATTTAGTTGAAAGTTTAGGAGTTTTAATAGTTGTAGGTTAGACAGCTCCATTGAGACTGCTCTTTTTATAAAACAGGTTGGTAAAATAGCTATAGTTTTTTATTAAAGATACAGTAAAATTATATTAGCTCAACATTGTATACTACTTCTAAACTTTTACAAAGGTCCTTACACAGGTCACCCTTACCCTTACCCTCTGTCACAGGTACTAGAAAAACCTTTATTTGTCTCAAAGAGTTTTGGATTTGACATTTGGTTATACAAGTAACTAAAATTTTATTATTTGCCATAGATACCGATAGAATAGATTTGTTTATGTGAATTAAAGATGTCTCCTGTTTTTCAAATTGTTCGTGTACTCCTTATGTTGGTTGTTCTTTGTACAATTTAAGGAGTTATCTTGCCACTGCCAATAGTTTTTCTGACATATTTATACGTTCATGTATTCAAAAAAGATTTTATCTTATATAGATGGACGTTAAAACATAGGTAAGATAACAGCTACAAATACATGAGTGTACTCATACTAAGGGTCCTGGTCTAATACTAATTGTCTTATTATGTTCCTCATGCAATACCAATTCACCCTACACTTCACCATCAGCGGGGAGAGTCAATGCTGAGGGGGTAGAATACTAGCCTACTCTATAGACTTTCAGACATATAGACTTTCTAGACTCTATAGACATTCAGTTCAACCCTGAATATCTTATAGATGAAATTTATACTTCAGACTGTCACCGTGCTTTGTGAAGGACGTTTAGCCGTTGGTCCCGAACATAAAGTATAACTAGTCGATAAGTCAAGTTTAAAGGAACTAGTAAGATCTGAAAACTCTAGACCGCAAGTCTGAGGGCACCAGACTTTGGCCTGAAGGTTCTAAATATGAAATTTCTACTTTTTATACAATCGATTATATTTCTTGGAAAACTATTCGGTTGGATCTTGATGTTTCTCAATGAATAGAAGTTTTCCGTAATTTTATTACGTTTCCATTAATTTGTTATTTTATATCTACGCTTTTCCATACTTTTACGTTTTTATAGGAAATAGTCCAAACTCAATTAATTTTAGAATTGGATAATGCAATTTATTACAGATAACACTATATTGTTGAAAGATCGCGTTTAATTTAAGTGTTATAAGGAGATATATAACATTTGTTGGATTTGAAGTACTTCAGTTTTCTACCAAAACACTAGTGGCACCTAGAGCTGTGTGGGCCATCCAGTAGTTAGGGATTTTATGTACATATTCACCCCATAAAATCAATTCAGATGGTGTCCAGCTAGCTGGCAGCTGTGGAGGTCATTGCGAGGGTGGATCACTCCCTTGGCGACAATGAGCGAGCGGGTTAAATATGTGACCCGTGGTAGGGGATGTTTATACCCTGATTTGCACCTGCAACTGTTCATGAGGGCTGATCGCCGCGATATGGTGGAGTTGTGAACTTTTAAACTCAATTACAGCAGTTTATATTTTATTTACTGAAACTATGCATCTTGAGAGGGATAAAGTTATATAAGAGGCTATTTTTGTACATATTTCTGGTTTTATCATAAATATTAACAATTAATTTGGACACCTGCATGTGAGTTTGACGAGTTTTCAAAATGTCATGAAATAAAATACAATACGTAAGAGGTCGACTGATGCAAGTAGAATTATTAATTCATAATAAGCATTAAACAGGGAGAACATAAAATCGGTGTTTATCAACTTAAATACAAATAAGTTTAATTAATACAAATTTTCGTTGGATTTAACATCTTTTCCTCTAACCATTGAGAATTAGATCCCTTCAAACTTTAGTTTGAGTTTATTTATTTCAATTACATGGGTCCTAAAAATCCTGTTAAATACATTAGATATGAATTGAATAGTTTTACTCTAGTTCTATAATTCGTTTGGGTTTCGTTCAATGTACAAATATATTGTTTAATATACCTTTTGGAGCCATGTGAAAGATAAAGCTTTCATTGTCGTCATTACTCATTATACTTTAAACTTCTCTTTTGTGGCACAAAACTTTCCTTGTGTTATCTCCGTTTAAAAAAGTTAAATTTATTGTATCGTGGGTAGCTTTTTGTCAGGTCACTAACTTTATAAAACCAAATTTGTATTATTTTATACTTTTTTTCATTATGGAAATTATGGGGGTTTTTAACGACTTAAATAAAATCACGAAGACGACCGAGTATCTAAACACGACATCCTCACGTCCAACACTACACCTGTAGTATCTTTTGTCTTGGCTCCTAGAATTAATTATTCTGCAAAGCACTTTAGGAATTAACTCAAACAAAAGATCGCTAATGCACAAAGCTCGGGCAGTTGTAAGTGATGAGGAAATGCCCAAGATAACGTTCTGTCTACACTTAACCGATTTAACTCACACACCAGCACTAGCTTGAAGTGCTTTGAAATCATTTTTAATAATAATTTTTTCAACAAATGCTTAACAGATATTTTAATTTATTTTCTGGATCATCAAATATTGGGCTGAATAAATATTTTTACATTTACGATATTTAAAGATTATTTTATCGTAGTAGTGGCAACTCTTGTAAAGCTGATCTTTTATATAGAGCAAGAAATATGAATTGCAGAATATTTATACCTCCTAACGTCGACAGTACTTCTATCAAAAACTCCTTTGGTTGTAGTGTATGTGTACAGCTACAGTAAGCTGGTAGGATTTAAAGAACTGAAATTTTTTTAAAAGGAATCCATTACTTTAAGAGGCTTTTGTTTTAAAGTTATACATTTGTTGTTTTCTCTAGACAAACTATATTTTTAAACTGACTAATTACAGACGGTTTCTTGCCTGTGGATGCGTTATACAGTTGAATCTCGCTAATTTGAAAACCAAGGAAAAGACAATTTACTTCGATTTCAAGTTAGTTTGTGATATTAGGTGGCGTTATTATAAATCGAATTATGCTTGTACTTGTTGAACTCAATCTCACAAAAAGCCACTATTAATACGAGTGAAATAAATGCAGTAACACAAAAATTGAACTGTAACCATTGATATGTAACGTAGAAAAAACAATGCCACTGACGATCCAAATCTGGAAGAAGTGTGCAATTTTGAAGCCAGTACACATTTCAGAGGATTTCAAATTAAAAGAACATTATTTAAATTCTAGGGGCTTAAGTATAAACTAATTAAACTTTTAGAGAATAGTTTATGCGTAAAAAACTTACAATTATCGAAATATATAAATATTTTTGTTAATATTTTAGGTTTTCTGAAGGGAACAGGCAAAATCTACAAATTGTAGGGGTTTTTCAAATTATCGAGGTTTGAATTAGCTACATTCAACCATAAGCTACCATTTTTAAAGTGATAATCATTGTATTTTATAGTTTATCTTATATTTGCATGTTTTAACTTAATTTTGAATTTTTAATACCTTCTCTCACTTTTATCACGTAGAAAAATGATCCAAAAATTAAACTCAAGCTTAAAACCAGTCATATTATTTATATATTTGATAGCTTTGCCAAATAAGTCTATAGCATAATACACGTCTCTTCCAGCTTGTTTGAATCAAATCCATACTCAAATATAAGACACCGATTCACTTCAGGGAATATTTTAGTATATACGAGTGAAGGATGATTTTGATTACAATGATGGGCTCGTATATAAATGTGTAGGGCTTACCTTTGTTACCGACAAAGACCATC
This sequence comes from Nephotettix cincticeps, assembly GCA_023375725.1. Classification (NCBI taxonomy): domain Eukaryota; kingdom Metazoa; phylum Arthropoda; class Insecta; order Hemiptera; family Cicadellidae; genus Nephotettix; species Nephotettix cincticeps. The sequence continues at coordinate 40,085,141 of CM041788.1, forward strand.
TGATACATTTGCCAGAAGCATTAATTAATAGTCCGACGAACAAAGCATCTAGGTCCAGTTTTTACTGTGTAAAAGAAATATTGTATATCAATTAAAAAAACTAAGTTCAATTGCAATCATTAGTTAATCTTCCTTCATCCTTATAGGTCCACTTTATCCTACAACCAAATCAACAATACCTATGCTGCGTATTTCTTGGAACTGTTGGGAAATTTATTGGAGATGGAAATAAATCTACTTACCTACTCTAAACCGCTCAGGAGGCTATTCAATCATATTTAACAGCCAATGCTTTAGCCCTCCTCCCTCGAATACCATTTAGGCAATAACTTAGGAATTTGTTAGCTTTAATTTAATACTTTATACTTTTTATACTTTTTTTATACTTTTTTAAAATCAAAATTTTAAAAAATTCATTTAATTTTGAACTGAGGAGTTTAAAAAAAACTGAGATTTACTTCCCACAAAGTCGTCAAATATTTTATTTATGTGTATTAATTTTGGCTAAAATAATACAAATAAGAATTAGTACGTTTTTAAAACGTATAATAATTCAGTAAATAACGTATGTAATTCAGAGGCTGTGGTTCGGATTCCACGTTAAACTGTAGGTCCCTTAGTTGCCATCGGCTGTTGGGTTAATAATTAACAGTCCTGTCTAAGGAACATGTCAGCCTTAGTCAGTAACAAGACTACAAGATCGCACCACAATCATCTTACAATCAACCCTCATTCATACTTGGTTTAAAATACCTACCTGGGTAGGTCGCCATTTCAAATGGTAATGGAAATACTAAAGAAACTGAAAAAATCGGCAATCATAAGACTTGAGATAAGTTAAGTAATTTGGAATGAGAACTCTAATTTATGAAAAATTCATTTCGTTACTGCACATTAACAAATAATTATACCTTCTGTGTCTATATTGTAGCCTATATCGTATTTCTTTTTCTAATCACCCCTAGTTAATAATTATGGTTATTTAAAACTATTTGAGGCAAATCCTTATTTTTAATATAAGTGGATAGGAAGGGTATTTCACCCTACGCTATTTATTTGGAGTTTACCCAGTGGGATTCTATCTGACGTTTGTCACTATTGATACCAATACTTACTTACATACATTCTGGAGTGGTCGGTCATTTGTACCCTAGTTGGTACTTTGGCTCATTAACACAGCCTTTCTAGTAGGTTCAGTCTACAGCGTCATGTCTCTCAGTACCTGATGCCACCATCTAGCCTTTGGTCTTCCAGCAGGTCATCTGTCTTAAGGATTTCTCAATCTGCAGTTTACTATTGAGGTTTCTTCTTTTCTAAAGAGATATCCACTCCACCGTGAACTTAGGCTTTTAATATTTCCTACTATATCAGAGTCTTATCGGCCGACCAGTGAACTATATAGCTATTGTATAGTATAGCTATTTTTGAAATCCCTAATGTTTCAGGGATTGAATTTTCATATCATCTACACTGTCACCAGACGTAGGTTCAAGGTTAAGACTTTCTCAAACAAATTGAAGTCGGATGAACTTTAAAGTGGTTAAGGATTGACGATAAGTGAGAAAGTACATGTCAACGGCGTGAGAACCAACTATTCCACATATTGGTTTGAATAAACTTGCTGAGTCGAACAAGAATTCCAATCAGGCTACAAACGGTCCCAAACTCAATCAGAGGATGCAAAAAAACATTCACTCGCTCCACAGAACATTCATCATTGTATCAGCCTAGCAGCGCTCCCTATTGTGGAGGACCAACAGCTAAAGCTGGGAATTTGCAAGTATTCAAAAAATACCATCACCATACTTGCTTGAACGAATAAGATATGTTTTAATGTTATATTCATGTTACTGATTAATGTTCATGGGAATAGTTAACAGTTACAACACAACTACAATTACAGTACAGATGTTTTACACGTGTAAAAAATATTGTATTTAATTTAAAAATTCACAACGATAGCTGTTTAGTTGGTTACAACTATATTTAAGGTCAAATTTTATAGAAATAAGTAGCAGTAAGTATTTTTATACCTTTTTTATACATACGCTTGAACCGAATTATAATATACATTTTTTTAAATTGTGTTTTGATGTAATATGTACCACCTAAAAAAGTGAGGTACTGTAATGCTTTTAAAAATATTTGATAAGATTTTTCTATGTTTGTGTAGACAGACTTGTTTCCACTTAATATACTCAATAAAAATACGGGGTTTGATTGGCTCCGAGACTTGCTGTTTACAATATAATAATCTAATTAGTCTTAATTAAACTCTTTTTAAACTTTATTTGCTTTGCTATTCAATTTGAAAAAATATTTATTTATTTATGTTGGTGAAATTAGTGATTCCAAACAATATTTTCAAACATACATCTGAAGGCTTTTCTAAATTCCAACTTTTCTGAAATATCATCTTTTGGCACAGAATGATTAAAATTTAAAAAATCGTTATTTAATTTAACAAACAAAAAAAGCTTAAATCTCAAGGTTTAATTATTAGGTTTTATATATTGTTAAATTTAAGGTTATAGCTACATATAATTAACAGCAATTTTATTCATTCCTTTCCCTATTTATTTTGGAATACAACCATGGAGCATGAAAACTGATCTTTCTTAAAATAAAATGTTGAAGATTAATAAAATAAATTTAAATAAAATTAAATGATGAGAAGACTTAAAACTATAAAACACTTTTTCAAACACAATACCATCCAAATCAAAACATTAAACGATAATTTACAACTACTACTACCGTGTACAAATTAGTCCAATGGAATTAATGGTGGAATAACGGCAGGAAGCCACCCCCCCTAGGGATTAGATAACCGACAAAATCGGTTATATATTGAACCGGTGACCGTAGTAGAACCTATTATATCTTGCCCGTACACCTGCACGCATTGACCTCATTGGGATACCGATGTCAGATCAAATAATTTATATTTATGAAACATGTATCGTTTTTGAATAAATATGTTTTAGGAGGTATACCACTTTTACTTATATATTTTTTTGCTTTACTTTGTTTAGGCTAAGAACTATTTTTCCACGAGTTATTGACTGAGACTCTCCCCACACGAAAATGTAATCTCTATGGGGATATTTCCTGAATTTTTTCAAAGTGCCCACTTCATTATTATATGTTGTGCAATTTTAATTTTATATGATCATTTAATTGGGTATTTAGATTAATGATTGGGAACTAATTAGATACTAACAATTTAAATTGAGGTAATACACTAATAATAATGTACTTAAAAAAGCATATACTTCCAGCTTATTCTTAAAAAAATGTTTTAAAATTTTCATTGATTGATGACTGCATAGAAAGATAAATGTAAAATGTTCTACCATAAAATTTCAAATATAATTTATATTTTTTTATTTTACAATTTTCATTTCAGTTTATTTATTCAACTGTTTATTGTTTTTATTCACACAAGCAATAAAATTCAAATATTTTCAACATCAACTTAGAAGACGCTTATGTTTGCTAATTCTCAAGACCATTTTTAAACGCACAAAATTAATAAATGACTAAGTTATGTTAAAGTTTTTTTTTCGTTTCGGTTTTATTAATTAATCTATTATTGTGTTTGTGGGTGTATTATTATTGGGATGATTTCATTCCTATGAGAAAAATTAAAATGAATATGACAAATTATTTTAGTAGGAAATATATTACAGAACTGTCATAAACGATTATGACACCGAATGCGTGATGTATATAACAAAAATAATGAAACTTCGTTTTCTGTTTGATATATGTTTAGGACAGGTTTATGGCACAGGATTTATAAGTCTGATAGAGATTATGTTTCTCATATCGGGTGTAAGATCGATCGAGACTTAATACATTAATCTTAATCTGTCTGTCCTGGCATCAACTTATCACACCGGTGACCAAAGATATTACCCTTCAGTCCTTGTATCACAAGGACTTTTTACATAGAAGAAATTTTATAATTGGACAATGTTCAGGGAACGTAAAAACTAAACTGTTTAAGATTAATATACCATAATTTATACAATTGTATAATATCTTAATATTGGATTTTTTAATCCCATGTTTTGTTTTTATTTAATGGTAATCAAGCCCTACAGTATGTATATATTAATAATTATTGTAATTTGTTTAAAAACTGCATGTAAAGGAAATATCCAAAAATGTATATCTGGAAATAAAATTTATTAAAGACTAGTTTATTTGAATAACACACACACACACACACACACACACACACACACAGACACACGTATATATATTTTTTATGTATGTATCGTTTTGTTAGTTGTTTTTAAATAATTTTAGTTTAAAAAGATAATTTACTAATGTTTCGTGTTTAAAAATGTAGAGATTTATTCAAATATTAAAATTATATTATTCTTCATTTAATTAATATCTAAGCTAAGTCAAGTTGTTTATAAAAATTCTAAACCTTTTCAATTTTTCTACTTACAAAGTATTTTCAAATGTTTGAATCTTAAAAATGTCCCGTGATATTGGTACATTTATCTTCTTCGTCCATGTATTAGTATTCCCTTATAATATTGACCTGAAACCTATTTATTTATACTCTAATTTTCGTCTGTATTGTCACTTTTATATAACTTTTATATGTTGTAGTTGTGGTTCATTTTAGTTTGGATCCTGAATCCAAACTAAAGTCACCTAATAGAATGGAATGATTATTCAACATGTTTACAGGGACTCAGTAGAGAACCAGTTACGTAACAGATTTGCGTCTTATCCTGGAATTAATTATTCTATTATGACGTACCGCTAAACGAAATAGCTCAAACAAAAGATCGCAGCTATGCTGTAATTGTAAGTGGCGAAATACTAACCTTCTACGTCAGCGATTCGTTACACTTTTTCTGAGAAGATTTTCAAACAGGGTTCAAAAATCTTTAGATTGAATAGTTTTAACTTCGCTTTAATAATAATGATTTTTCTATCATTTATTGTATATTGTATTCTATTACAAAAACAAATTACTTATCAAGTATATTGGTGTCTAATGAAATGAGTCCATTTCATATAGTTAAATCTTTATTAAAGCTTTAAATAAATATAAATTTAATTTCAATGTTGAAATTTAATGCTTATAATTAAATGCGTCAAGTTCTATGTAACTTCTGAATTGTTTTATAAACAGGACAAACATTTAAATATTATCACAAAAGATTGTGTAACATATTTTTAGGTTTAGTTCTTGAAGTAACATAATAAAATTATGTCATCACAAAATATAAAACTGAATAGAAAATTACTCTATTACTATTGTAAGGTACCGTGCACTATGTATAGATGAGTTCAAGAGGTCAGAGACCATCCCATGACTCCTGGTTGACCTGTGCTGTGGACGTCTCATGATTCATGTCGACAGGTAACACCATCGTATGTAGCATATCCTGCAGTTCAATAAGCCTGATTTTTGCCTTATTTTGTACGGGCTCTATACATAAAAACATTGGTTATTTCAGAATTACTAATTATGAGAATTATTAAACTAACAAAAATCACCTATTTCTAAAATTTACCTATTTCATATTTCCTAAAATAAAAAACGTTTTGGAATCAATTTTTGTTTTTATTTCCCGTGAAACCAAGAGTAGCGTTAAACTAATTAACTTAATTTATGGAATTTAAATTCCCTTTCTAAGACGAAGATAACGCAGACTTTAGATATATTTTTAGTGTTCATATTTAAATTTTGATACATATAATATAATAATATGTTTATTCCATCAATAAATCCAATCAGACTATATATTCTATAACTGTTATTATATATTCCGTTTTAATTCTGAATTAATTGTTGTTATGCTATTTTCTCAATATTCAATGATTGAGTAGGATTAAAGTAATCAGGGGATCCCTTAACTGTGGTAGAAGACATTTTTTCTAAATCATTTGGAAAAGTTTACAGACCAAACGAAAAGTTATATTGATTCCACTCATTTTTTGTATATTGAATTTCAACCCACTGAAAACGATAGATTAAAACGTCAAAAATAGCTATACCTTATTCTAAAGTTAAAGGTTAAAATACTTATAGTACTGTCGGTGATCTTTAATTATGGTTCTGACGACCAATGGTTTTGGATTTTCTAAAAGTCCATTCTCAAGTCTGAATATCGGGTAACAACATTATCCTCAATACTAACGTAGTTTACTACTTGGTATTCATAAGTCCGAAACCATTGAACGTCAGATCACTGACAGTACTGCAGGTATTTTAACCTTTAATTTTTGTATAATCAATGATCTGGAGGCTACAATGGTCAAATAAGTTATTCATTGTTGATGAATTATTAATTTCTATTACTAACAAAACACAATACTGAAATCGAGTGAATGGGTTTTCTTACCACCTGCTTGCTGGTGTCATTGATTCGAGAGTCTAAGGAAATAGAATATGAATTTTTAATCATAATATTTTGATTTTTATAAATTAGAATACAGTATTTATTTTTGTTTAGAGGTGAGCTATTTTAAAACGTTAAACATGATAGACTATTGCCAAAGAGCATTTTGTAAATGCATTTTACAAAAATTGGACAATCGCTATGGTATCGGGTCGATTCACTGACAGATATATGTCAATACGAGAATCAGTTTTTGGAGTTGAAATAGTTATCTCCGTTATCAGTTCAAATTCAACTTTTTTATGTAAACCAAATTCTCTCCGTATTCCATGTATAAGGAGAGAAACCACGTACACGGTAAAAGTTTTCATATACTCTCTCCCTTAAAATCATATACCTTTAATAACACCATCAATGGTTCAATGTTTATTGGAATACTTCTAAAATATGTAATGTTTAAAAATCATATAATTTTCAAAATTCCCCCTTTCAACAGGTTAAAATGAACATTATAAATGTTTAGGGGATACCCGCCCCATGATGTAATACCTAACATTTGTAGTGGATTTTATTGGGTGATGTGATCATATACTGCAAAAAAAGTTTCATTATATGCTATGTAACATTTATGTTTTAGTATCCTCCATAAGAATAACATTAGAGCTCCCAGCTAACGTTCTACTGTGTTGTCGAGTACTACGGACAGTAAAATGAACTTTGAACCGGAATTCTTAATATAAAACCAATGATTTATAACATAAATTTGTTTCGTTTTTTGGCCTCGTTTTAATAGCGATGGATAAATTACTTTATAAATATACTGTCTATTAAATAAATAAATAAAGGATTTTGAGCATTAAGTTATAATCATTTAACTTTTGAACAGTATTTTTTTACAGAAATGTGGATGGAATCATATGTTTGGAACTCTAAACAGTATGAGTCACGAGGTTTTTGAGCTATTTTGTAATTGTAATTTTAACGTTATTTAGGGTTTTAGGGGTAGACTTCCCCCAAACTGCCTGCTTTTTACTCAGGGTTGGTAAAAATGGTAATTTTTACTCTCACTTCAAATTCATAACGAAATACGATACTTTCTACAGAATAGTTTTATGTACAGGGGGATAAAGTAGAAAGGTGTAAGTACTGCAGACTCTTAAGGGTGTTACTTGTAATATGCATGGTCCGTGAGAGTGGTGCGAGTGCGTGGGTGTGCGGGTGCGGGTGGTGGAGGTCGGCGTCCCGACGCGCACCAGTTGTCTGCCGTCCGTCGCGGCGCCACCACATCCTCCGGTCACAAGTCATGTGCTCTCTAGAGACGGACCGACGTCGTCCACGCTCTTAGGTGAGTCTCACGTCGGGCAAGTGGAGTCACACGAACACGTGTCAACATCGGTGTCTTTCTACCCTAGAGGTTATCGTCTTGAACTTCAGTACAAGAGGTCATGGGTTCAAATCCCGGGTGCCCATTTGGGGTTGAACCGTTTTCCCAAAAAGTGATTGTGTAATATCACTACTACTTTAGCTAAGACAGACTCTCTAAGACAGATTGTTGCAAAATTTACAAATATATCACTGCGAATAAGTGGAACTCCATCATAATAATGAGCCTTTTAACACATGTGTATAAAATTCGTCTGTACATTGCTCAGAATTATTTATTTTTTAGTTATTTTTATATTTTGTGCGTTAGAAGCCGAAACAAGTCTTATCTCAATTTGTGTCAGTCTGGCTGGCTGTTTGACTGAGACGCTCCAGGAGGCGTTTTAACCCGTTTCTCCGAAAAAACGGGAGAAAGATAACAATAATTTATTTTTTGCATTCTCTACATTCCAGAGAAGGGGGTTTCAATACTTGAAATTGTTCGCCGCCTTTTGAAAAGTAAATTACGAGTATTTAAGCCCCCACTTTTTACGCGATATTAGTCGCATTTTGATTACAGTTTTCAATTAATCGCCTACAGGTAATAATCAGCTGTAGTTTAATGAATTAATAGAGAACAAACTAATTATTTTAAAATTGTATAAAATGTTCTAATCTATTTATTTGTAAAGTAATGCTAAATAATAAACTGGTGTATCTATTTATATTTTTTGTACTGATTTGTTTAGGATTTCATGTTTACATTTTAGTATGATAATCTTTCTTCTTTAAACTGAATCCTACAACCAGTAGAATGGACGGGCTTATTGCAAGTGAATAATAAAAATAGTATAATTTTTTTTTAGTTTACACTTGTAACTTTGGCGAGTTCTTAAAACCTGTTTGGGAGGTCCAACAACGCGATTAAACTCCGTAACTAATTTACTAATGCAACTGAAACTCAAAAAAACTACATTAGATAAAAATAAAACATTATCTTTCATGTTTTACAAAATTTTAATATAAAACAGAGAATATCCAATAATTCTTAAATATTTTACAAATTTAATTTATACTTCATTATATTTGTCTTACTATTCGTAATTTTATCATTTTACCGTGTAAATTTAATACAAACACCGTGTCAAAAAATGTAAAACGAAAAATTTAAAATTGTACTAAACTTTAATAGAAATGAGTATAAAATGTATTTAATGGTGGAAAACTTAAGTAAGTTACATTAAGTCAAATTTTTTCCACACTGATATAGTACTGTAATATAAAATAAACATAGATAGAAATATGATGAACAACATAATTGAGGGATTTTACTAATAGTTGCAAATGTTTCAAATTATAAGAAGTATTTTATCACAAATATGATGCACTTAGCAATGTTTAACGTTTGATAAGAAAATAGTAATTTTTTATAAGTTGTAAAAATATTGTTTTAACTTCGATACAATCAGACCATTTTGTTCTTGATTAAGAAGGTACCTTTTTATTATTCTTCCAGTTACTAAAGTTATATATATATATATAAGTTTACCTTATTTTTAAAACTTTGACAGTTTCATGCCTATGTGAAAAGTGCAGTTTACTAGTGCAGATAAGTAATTTGTTTATAAAAGGGGTAATCCTGATTTTAATTGAAGTTTGAATGTAGCCTGCGATAACAGTATAAAGTAATTTGTTTATAAAAAGTCAATCCTGATTTTTCATTGAAGTTTGAATATAGCCTACGATAACAGTATAACTTATAAAAATTCATACAATTTAATGTGAGAATTTTTCAAACGACCTATTTATTTTTGTAATCTTATAATTAATCCTGTTTTTCACCTAATAACCTACATTTTAATAATACGTTACATATATGATTCATTGAGGTGACGAAGTAATTTGGTCAATCTTTTATTTCCATAGCATAACATGTATCTTTTAATTGTCTTCAAAATTCCCAAATTTTAGGAGAAAAATGTATTTTTTTTAACTCATACTTTCTCCTAACAGAATTTTCAGAACTTTTTTAGAGTAAAATTTTAATAAAAAATCTCAACAGCCAGTTAGTTACAATGGTCCTAAGGCCTGCGTGGTGATTTAAATACAACGAGGCAATACTCACTCTTTGGAGATCACTAGCAAAATAGATATGCTAGCCAAAGGTGGCAGCTAATGATATGACAGGAGTCACCAGCCTCTAGTTTCGATCCAGAAGCATTTGATATAGTGAGTTGGTGCGTTAACCCTAAGCCTTCGCACTAGCTTATTTAAATAGAGCAATGAAGTTAGAGAGTATGAATTAGGGAGTATGAACAGATATTTTAACAATCCCAACTACGATGCTCGCCAGGTGCCCTCGCTATCTTCAATCCATTTCACAGGTCTGTGGTGATGAGGATTTACGTTCAACCTTACATAACCTTACATGTCAGCTGATAAGCTTAAAAGTAACGTGCTACCTTTTGTAATCCAAGGGCCACAGGTTCAAATACGGACCAAGTTAATCTTTATTTACTAAGCAGACTATGAATTAACTTACTATCCAACAACAGATCGACCCTAGGGTTTAAAACGTCACATTTCAAAATGTTAACACCTGTCATTAGCGTTGATAGATACGAAGGTATAGTTAGTTAGTTACTGAAATAGCAACCCGACTAGGTATTTTAAGTAAAGTATGAATGAGAAATGAGTGTAAGATGATTGTGGCGCTATGATGTAGTCTTGTTACTGACTAAGGCTCTTCCTTAGACATAACTGTTCATTAATAGCCTAACATTTATACCTAAAATGCAATAAAGGGACCTACAGTTTAACGTGTATTCCGAACCGCTGTCTCTGAATTACGAACTAGTCTTGTGAGAATGGCGGACGGGTTTAGTATTCAGTAGTGCGAACGTTGTAAATCCACACCCGGGAATATCCTATCCCCCGACCATCACTCATAACTATCCACAATTCGTGTCCTCCAAGTAGCTGGATTACAGGACACGCCACGGTCCCAGTAATTTATATAAATTATAAAAATACAATCAATGAGTCACCAAACCGTGACAATGCAAGGCAATCTGGTTGTCGAGTCCTGTCCGGGAGTTAAATCCCAAGATTAGCAGAACCAAGTTCTTGCCAGAAGGAATCAGGTTTTCAAATAATTCTGGATAGCCAAATAAAGAGACCAAACCTATATTCAATCCCTAAAATGTAAAAAACCAGCCAGAGAGGTGAGTAGGGGTCAGACAAACCTATCACAAAGAAGCACCTCTGGTGTCGATTCTCTGGTGTCTGTCGGCTGAGTGATGTGGTTGCTCGCTGTGGTGAGTGTGGTGGCCCAGAGCAAAGGCTCCCTCATACCTCGCTTTGCGGTTACATCGGACCTGGCTGCACTCTACAATTTTCGATATCAATGTAAAGAATACCCTAACACTATGTAAGTCGAGTCACTTTTAACTAAAAATTAGTATATATTCATGTAGACAATAATACTTTTTTAAAGGTTTTGCTAAAGAAATAAAGGAAATAAAGGCCCTGAGTCATAATTTTTCAAAGTTTTCTCGCTATAATTTATGAGCGTTTTTACCATGCATTTCATATTTCACACATTAAAATGACATTTATGAAACTTTACAATTGTTTATACGACTAACCTATGAGACTTGTCAGATGAAAAAATGAAATTTCGAATAGGAATAACTATTTCTGTTTGTACAGTTTGTATATATTTATATAAGTATCGTTCCATGTAAAATACTTTATGCATATATATATTCTTCCTTACCTGTATCTCACATTCTATAGCTGATTTGAAATTAGTATTTAGTATTACATGTTTCCCCCTGATATAGTAGTTATAGTAAGCTTTGAAAGTTTAAAAATAAACTTTTGTTTACAATACGGGAGTTGGCTGAGGTATGAATGCCGACCCTTTTCATTCCCGCCCTGCACGCTGACAACTTTTCGAGGGCTTTGTCTTTTTAAATGACTTTCTTTGTGGGAGGCCTCTTTTAGGAGTCGGCTGGCTGCGCAGGGGTGGCTTGTGGGCATAACAGTTTAAAAATTTATTAGCCAATTTGTTTCAGTTTTTTTTTCAACGATTAGGTCATTTCCCATTGTTTAGAGAGATCTGTTGAAGACTTTTATTTTCACAGATAAGTAAATTTATAGTTTTAAACAGGTAATTGTTGTTCTTGGATATGAGTATGGTTTTTATTGTTTTTGAGTTAAAATTAACATTCAGATATTTACTTTAACGTAATTTCCACCCAATCACTGTCATTTATAATGAACAAAATGTTAATAACATAATTAATTATTTTATTTAACATAAATAATAAGAAAAATGTATTTTTTATTTTACTCAAAATCTACTATTTATAAAATATAAATTACATTTAGTACTACTAATAAATATACTAAATTCACCTCGGACTAATCAGTATTTTTTGTGAACAACTACTATTAATTATACAAGTATATTGTTGGGTATTGATCATGATATTACTTTTTATAGGCTATTTTAACATATACGTTTCCATTCAAGTAAAGTGTTATTCAACTTCAGTTCCCTATTTACAATTTAAGAAAAAGTTCTAAATTACCTTAAATGTGATACTATACACAAATATTTGACATTTTTCTTGAATAGTGCAAAAGGATAGTAGTTGATTTTTTCGAGGTAATTTCCTATGACTTTTGAAATGTTTCGGAAATTACCTGAGCTATTAAGTATTATTCACATTAATATTCTCAAATTTATTCACTATGTAGCAATAGGAGATTGACCAAATCTTTTAAATTTCAATAACGGTACACAGTTGGTACGAAATTGTTATAAGTGTAGAACAATTTAACAATTCTAACCCTTGTAGTGTTAAAGTGATTCATTTTACAAATGTTTTGTTACAAAATGACGTTAATTGTTTACTTTTAAGCAACAATAAATAGATGTCAATTGGTAGTGTTGCCTTTGGCAACAAAGGAAACTAAAACACTAGAATCACTGGGGTCGTATAATTATATTGCATACTTGTCGTCATACACAACATGATTAGTTGCAATACTAAGTTAGAAATTATATCAACCCACAGTTTTTATTTCAGTATAACCACCATGCACTTTTTACCTCAAATCATATTTTTAAGCTATTACAGTCTAGATTCTGCCGATTTTTAATGTTAAACTCAACTTATTATTTACAATGCGAGTAATAGGCCTATTTTAAAAAGGTTCACAAACATAATAACTAATTTTTAGTGACCCATGAATTGATATATGTACCATTGAATGGTATAAAACTTTATTTCTTATAAAGTCTGTATTTTTTTAACAGAATTTTATTACGAATTTTTAAATACGGCATTTTTCTCTGGATTTCAAGAAGTCGTCGTTTTGTCATTCTGTTGAGTGGAGTTCTTTGTCCCATGATATTCTCTAGAGACCAGTTCAGTATTCAAAGAAAGAACTATTGATAATGCATTCAGCCGTGTTGGACCAGTTTCGATATTCTTCTACTCCTTGAAAAAAGTTTACCTTACCTTTACCCTAGAAAGAATAACTAAATGACAGTTATGCATTTATAATGGATATGTATATATGCATGTGTGTGAGAATTATTTATTTTATACATTGTTTCTTTACGTTTGGAAATAATAAAAACTACCATAAAAATTAGAAAAAGAGCTCTTAAATTTATTATTTTGTCGTAAATGTGGGTGATGTTAAATTTAAAGTTATTTATAAACCACATGTAAACTGACCTCAGACAAACAAAGTAGATCTTGTACTATACTGTATATAACCCTCTTAATTGAAATAACTAAAACATCAAAAATGCGTTTTGTTAAGAGCTTATTGAAACAGAAAATTTAAATCTTTTAAGTAAGCATATGTAATGTATATGCCACAGAATAAATTAAAATACTTGTAATTATAGGATATTACTATATATTTATTTCTATTAAATTTAAAATATTTTAAACCCAGAACCCATTTAGCGAACTTCCCATAGGGAAGAAGCTACTGTAGGTCTCATGGCAAGACTTGAGCTCGGGACCATGCTACTTTCTTTTATTTAGGTGCCCAGAGGCCAAAAACAATAGTCGTTAAATTTATTATTATTGCCACTTTATTAAGGGTAAATAGAGTTGGATTTATCGGCATATGATTTTCAATCAGTCTTTGGGATATAGCTATAAGATTTTTACAAGTATAATGTAACTTTTTTAATATACATACAATTTAACAAAACACAAATACAAAGAATATAAAACAATATCCACCAAGGTAGATCAACCTTATTTTTTAGACTATACAATATTCTAAACATATTTAACTCAAGAGTGGTGGTGGGTGGTACGTGGTCAATAGTATTATAATTATTGTATAGGCTAGATTACATGGAAATGTCTGTACATTGTCCTATTTATAAAAATTAAACACTAGTAAAAAATTAAATACTCGTATATATCTAATAATTAGAGTAAAATAAAATAAAAAAACAAAGCTTAACTGCCATATACCACCAGTTCCTACCACTATACAAAAGATATAATATACATGATCTTTTGTCATGGATATGTCGTAGCTCTGGGGGGGGGAGCTGGGGAGGTGTTAGTAATTTTTAAGATGGAAACTATGTAACAGGTTTCCAAAGAAACTACCAGAGCTATTGTATTGAATTTTTAATATAAAAGAACTAGCTGACCCGGTGAACTTCGTAACACCTAAAAGTAAATACATGTTAACTTTAAGATTGGCCATGTTCTGAAGTCGAATAACATTACGGCTTCGTTGTGAAAGATTTATCTATACAACAGCTAATTATTATTACAATAAACAAAAAAATTATAAACATTGTAATTATTTTTTATTTGGCCGACATATAAACACGTGACTTTTAATTAGGAAATTATGAAATTCACTTAGTACGCAGGTATGCTGCGACGGGGGTACTTTAAATGTTATATTCCAGATTTTCTCAGCCAACTTTTGACTTTTTAAATATCTATAAATAAATAATCTATTTATAACTTCAACTAATATGTAACCATTTTTTAATATTCTCTACAATGATTTAAAAGCCAATTAACAGTACGTTTTGAAAAGAATAAACCAATTCTAATTTAACATGTATTTTCATATCACTTACACCTCAAATTCAAAGAGATGTGTAAACAGATAAATGAAGTGTAAGAATTATTAATTTCTGAAATTGGTAAGGTATTAAAAAAATCTAATTTTATTCTACTATTTTAAACTAAAAAATAAAGGAGAAGAACTTAAGTCCGTAAATGAAAAATGAACTTAGACACTGAGACTAATGGCGCACCTATCCTTCCTTATTAAGTGGGACGTTTTGTCATTTTCTATTTAACTTTGCTTCCAGGTAAAATAAATTTTGTCCTATTGACAAATGCTCATGGCTGGATCAATAGAACTGGTTTATACACTATGAAAATGAGTGATTACAACTTTGAAAACGTGATAATTATTTAAGTGTTCGTACAGATGTAAAAACATTCACACAAAATTATTAGGAGGACACTATCTTATCACATTGACGTACTCGAACTTTTGACCGGGTGTAGGGGTGGTACGGTAATCTTTGAACAGGGTGTCCATGAAAAACGTTTCAGGACTTGGGTGAGTGATTGGTACATTAAAAGAAATAACTTCTTGATTAGCATTATACATGTTGGTTTTACTATAGGATAAAGTAAAAACTCACGTCTTCCAACACTATTTAATATATTTACACTTATATTGTAATTATATACAACGGTAAATATATAAAAAAGCTGTCTGCATTTGGGCCTGATGATGTTCGGTGTAACTGGACGAAATCGATCTATTTAACAGCTTTTGTATACATTTACCGTTGTATATAATTACAATATAAGTGTAAATATATTAAATAGTGTTGGAAGACGTGAGTTTTTACTTTATCCTACTAAAAGAAAGAAAAAAGTTCCAATGGAGGTATAAGGTCTAAAACGCTTATTTTCTCAGATATCCGCCATTTTGTATTTTTTCACAAGATATTTTTTATTTCAAACCTTTTTATCGAATTATTTTAAAATTTTGTATTTGTTTTACAATAGCAGATTAGTATTATTGGAATAATAACTGGCATGATCCTAGCTCAAAATCCAAAATGGCGGCCATTTTAAATTTTACCGTTAACAAAGTATTTTAGTTTTACAATTTTTAAATGGCCACCATTGACCATTTAAATTGCCGTGATGTATTCTGTAATCACAAGCTAAACCCTGTGTAGTTACCACTTACTTTTACCGTCGATTGCGATGTACGTAGTGTTATTCGTGTTTTCGGCAAAATATAAAAGTGCGACTTAAATTTATCATAAATTTTTCTATTGAATTGTGTGTTGTAGTCGTGCGAGGACGTTATGTCAAGGTTCATGGTTTCTCGTTAGCATCAATCACTTATTATTGACAGAAGAATACATGACATACAACGAAGCGGCTGCCCGTCCCTCCGCGAGGTTAGAAAACACAAATGGCAGATGCAGATTGTCAAAAATAATTCTATGAAGTGGTGTACAGCCGATGTCGGTATTTGAAGAGAGTTGAGAATGAATTTCGTTGAGCGTTGAGCGACCAGTATTAAATAACACTTCGGACGATTTCGCATTATAGACATCGCAGTCAGTGTGACAACATAGTCTATCTCATAAATTAGCGAATGCATCGTGGCAAAAATATTTTACAGTGCTGCCATTTCACCCGGATGAAAATTCCCTGTGAATTCCTGTTTAGGCTAGACATGTGGTATAGCAAAATTGTGTATTTTACTTTTGGGACGACCCTCGACTTTGGTTAAAGTATATACTTCGGGTAAATATATTCAATAGTCTAAAAAGTATATAAAAGTGATACTATTAAAAATATATATATGTATGTATAGGTGTATACTTATATATACTATAATCTTAGGAAAGTTTTTGAAAAAAGTGAGCAATACATTGTTGCTAGTAGGCCGCGTAACCTTATTACTCCCCGATGAAAAACTTGAGTCAAGATAACGGTCGTTCATGCACAGTCAATACTGGAGTTTTTGATGTCGCAATTTATATCACCTGCTAGTATTTTGAGAATTTTTTTTATTCAATATTTAAAAAAAAGATCGTCTAGTCTATTGATGAATTCAATTAATGATAATTTTGGACAGCGATAAATGTAAAGCAACTCACAGCGAGTGCCGGCCAAGTTGAATAATAAGGAAGGGCTTGTGGCGACCCCTCTGTTCAACAGCTGATTACAGGACGCCGACAAACTTATATCAATGTAGACAACTATGGCGTCACTCCGATTCAGATTGTTTTATGTATTAAATATATTATTTCCAACGAGTGTAATCACGTCACTTTCATTATATAACCAAACGTCTGTAAGAATGATACATGACACATGAGTAATCCTTGCAAAACAACGAAACATTTTTCAACATTTTTACTGTACATGTTCTGATGTACAATGTTTAACAACGATATGTTACTATTGTAATGCCTACAATCTAATATCTTACCTAATGGATTTAAATCACTACATTCACAACGCCTTATCACCGCCTCCTTATTATCATTTTCAGTTTATATTAATTATTTGACGACGTCATCAAGTAGGTGCTACATTTTGTAAACAAAACCATCGTTATGCTTTTTGATTAATAAAGTTCAGGCTCAAGTTTATTAGATAACTAAAAAAATTGTTAAAAGTGTAAATGTAATGTATAAAAATGTATGTATGCAATTAAAAACTAATAGCAATATTAACCTCGAGGTCATTCTAGCGGCCCTTCGTAATTATAGATATCAAAACTAGGAAGTATAAGGAAGGTTGTCACAATTGAAGATAGGAATATTTTAGTAGTACTGCATGTGAGTATTATGTGAAATCAGCCTGAAATACAGTTTAAGATTTTACGTTTACCATAATAGGTTTAATTTATTAGGTTTCAGGCCTACCTGGAGTCCTCATACAAAGTCTAAGAAATAAAGAAAGTTAAGGGTCGAGCAGGGCGGGAGGCCTATCTCGTGCTTTTGTTAGATGTGCGATGGTTGTACCATTTCAATACTAAAGTTTACTGTGATAAAATCTTTGTTTTTCAACAATTACAGGCCCGTACGTAATATATTCTTAATTATCTATTAAACTGGAGGGTACAATTTTAAAACACATTCTCTTAATAATTTTGTTATGTTTATGAAAGCAATGAGGAAATACTTTAAAATGTGTTCTTTTATTTCTCAAGCCTCATCCCAGGGAGTATAATTTATTCATGTATTCGGTTTTTGAGCTGCGACGTCAAGGGTTTTCTGTTTACGTTTTATAATTTCTTAGCAGATTCTTGGCTTTTGTAACTTCCCGCTTTAGATGCAAACTACATTTTAAAGTAACTAGAAACTGAATTACTGTAGTTTTAATTATTTTAAGACTACAATTATGCTGAGATTGATGGAAAGGTTGCATATATATTTCTAACATAAACCTCAATATCTGTTAATGAATAAAAACTAAACGTGGAACTATATGACTGGTAATGATATTGATGGATAGTTAAGTTTTCTAATAATACAGATTCTTAAAGATTAACAAAATAACAAAGTAAGTCAAATTGTAAAATCAGATTTCTTGTGAACTAAAAAAATATACTTAGGTCAATTTTGCACAAATTATAAACTTTTATAATAGTTTATGTAAGTTCACGAAAATATAGAAATATAAGTTATTTTTTAAACTTAAAAGAAAGCATGATGGTGAAACTAGCAGTAAGCCCGTCCTTTGTACGGGTTGTAGGATGCAGTTTAAAGAGGCAAGATTATCATACCAAAGTGTAAACCTGAAACCTAAACAAATCAGTAAAAAAGAAAATAAATAAATACCCTGGGCTATTTGATGACTTCTCAATTAAATAGATAAATACAATAGACGTTTTTATGTCATTATTAAAATTAGTTATACGTTAAATTGAGATAAGACTTGTTTCGGCTTCTCTAATGCATGAAACGTAAAAATAACTCAAAAATGAATGACTCTGAGCTATGTATAAACAAAACTCTAATTTTACTTATATAAATATGTTACTAATAAATCTGAAAACCTCAATCTAAGTTTCCTAAATGATGGATAGGATTCAATGCATCAGAGAATTTCAGTTGGAAAATGATATTTTAAAATGTCTATACAGCATATACAGAGTTTTAAGATATAAATATTTGACCCGGAATAACAGTCTACGTTGGATATAATTAGAATGTAATTCAGAAAAATAATGTAGGTCTATTCTATCCCGGGCTCAAAGATTCATAAAAGTTTCTGTTTTTTGTAATAAGTTTTGGCACTGATAAAAAAAAAAAAAAATAAAATTTAAAAAAAAAATTATTTAAAAAAAAAAAAAAAAAAAAAAAAAAAAAAAAAAAATGTTTTGGCACTGATACTAATGGAGATTAAACCCCGATCTCCATTAGTATCAGTGCCAAAATAGGACGTTTTGTCGTTATTTAATTTAGTCTCCGTTGCAGAATAATTTAATTTCAAGTCTTTTCGGATTAAATCATTTTTAATCCAGATGATCCAATTTCGTCGAGGAAAATGGTGGTGACATTTGACAGTTAGGATGTTAGAGCCTGTGATTTGGTTATTTAATACAATTATTATCCATTCAAATTCAAAGACGTTACATACTTTTGGTAAGTGGTGTACGATTAGTTAAATTTTTATTCATGATTACAGTATGAATATAATGTTTTACCGGTATATACGATATGACAGAGTTACTCATTTCTAGTTTCTAATTTGTGTCTATAAATACATAAGAGAATATTAACTTACTGTCCTTATTCATATTCATATTCGTGAGACATCAACCCAACCATTGAGGGGGTTTAAGGTGAATATGAGAGAGGAGTGAATGTGATGAATTAATGAACTTTATGAGCTTTAACTTTGTCTAACTGATTCAACAAACAACAACAACAACAACTAAGACCAAGTGATTAATTTCTAGAATAATTAATAAATAGCCTAACAAACAATAGCAACGGTGTACAGAATCAAATCATCTTGACAAAATATTGTGTCAAGATTTAACCACTGAAACAGCAATTTAGGTAAGGAGAGGAAGCTAAATGCTGTACACGGATTTGACATATATTTATATTTAATTACTTGAGTATGTTTTTACAAAAAATATTATTAATAGGGTCATCTTATATACCGGGCGAGCTTTTGAAGTGATCTAATAGGTAACATTATAATTACACGACTTAGCACCACACTTTAATTTAGAACGCTGAATTCTTCAAGTTTCACTCAGGAATACAGTTTTAGATTTTTTCCATATGACCGCCATTTTTTCAAAATGGTGGCTAACTAAAAAATGTCTTATGGGACACTCTGTATTTTATTTTATTTTAGGATTCTACTCTCTACAACAAAATATTTATTTTCAAGTGTGTTTTTCAATATCTCTTATAGTTTAGAAGCTACGAGGACTTGAAGTGATGATGTCAATGATATTCGTATAAAGTTATTACCTGATCCAGTTGGTAACATGTTGATATCGTCATTTGGGAGGACACTTTAAAATAAGCTTGCTCAATTTTAAGTTATATTTTAGAATAGACTTACACATTTTTGAAGACGGTGTTAATCACATGGGCAAACCACAGAAGCCGTTCTAGACCTGACACGAATCAGCCGCAACTGTTTCCCAACCAGATAAAGGTTGACTAAACTGGGCCAGTGTGTCACCAATGAGCTATTATGTGAGTAAATAATTAATTATTAAATGAATTTATAATCTTGCAAACGATTAGCTTGTGTTGTTAATTTATTTACATATCAATTCTGGGCCCAAAAGGTACAAGAAAAAATCTTATCAAACAGTGATAAAAAAGACATTACTTGAAACCGGTAAAGAAATGGTTATCTACATGTTTTATAACTACAAATGAAACTACGCTAAATGTACCTGGATTGTACCTGGACGTTACTACCAATTTAACTTTAAGCCTTTCTCAGTATGAATCATATGTGCCCATTGGCTTCTAATCTCTTCAATACTAAATCCAGCTATGCATCGTTAAGAAACGAGTATTTCGGGATTAAATTAAACAACATAACAATGTCATTCAAGATAAACCGTGTCCTTCGACTACATGCAACCTTTATGCATACACTTGCAGGGTAGAATGTAGCGTTTCCAGTTGCATGTACCACTGTTACCCTATTTTACGATTGTCGAGATTCCGTCTATACGGCAATATCGATAAAAATAAACCGATATCCGTTACGATGTTTTCCCCACGTCCTTCAGCAGTAAAATATATGGACTCTATATTGGATAAGCAGTAAAACCAAACTGCAGCGCATTAGATGCAATGAAACGTTCACCGATTGTTGGTCAGTTTCTTAAACCGCTGACTCGACAAGTGTCCTTTGTTTTTAGCCTCAGAATTTGTTCTTGGATATTTAACAAATTGATAATTAAAAACGTTTTTTACCAGATTACAAGTTTTTAATATAGCTAGACCCTTATACAATCGACAAATTGTAATTTTTGGGTAGAAAACATACCTAATTCCTACGTTATGGTTTTATAATTTATTTCCGACAGGCATAATCAAGTATCGTTCAAAGATCTTCTTTTATCATTACCTGAATTACACAAGGGGGAACTGTGTTTCTTTAACACGTCAGCCATGTTGCTTTTTGCGCACCCCTGATGCTGAGAGTCTCATCGTCCTTCCAGACGTGGAAAGCCTGGAAAACCCCCGTAGTCTCCCGACCAGCTCCTCCCGGGGAAGGTGACTGCCCCTCTCTATGACGCCAAGAATGGCAGCTCTTACCTCAGTAAACCAACAGTCTCAGTGGTCAACAGTCTCCTTGGACTTCCTGCAAACTGAGTTTCCAGTGAAGAATTCCATGCGATTAAGATGTTTCCACATAATTCCGTTTCCCGTGATGAGACCTACAATGAGTTTGAGTTGTGCCCTACCTAACCGTAGAAGGGATCTCTGCGATCCTCTAGGAGGTAGAGCTGAAGGACAGTTTGCCGACCCTCAGGAGGGGAAGCTCCACCCATCTTCTGCGGTGACAATCACCTGCCCACGGTGATCTCTTGATCCAAATGTGCCCTGGAGACACCGCAAAAGGGCTATGGGTGCCACGAGGGACGAATGGGATTGATGCGCCATCATTTACCAGACGATCCCCTAATTCATTACCCATGATTCCTGAGTATCTTGGAACCCAGCAGAAATCAGGATTTTTTAAACCTAATTTTAGTTAAAAGGTAAGGAGTGTCTTAAGTATAAAGCTAAATACCGACATTGTAGTTTAGTGGCAACACGTTTTCCAGAAAGTAAAGTATGCTTCTAAGGAACATAGTGCAAAGTGATTATTTCTACATAAACAATATTTTTCTCATAAGTGTTTACTAGACTTCTGGATATTTATATAGAATAATAATCACTGTTTTTAAAGTGTATTACCAAAAGGTAATATAAAACAATAGTAAACGTATTTAATTTTGTTTATGACCTCATATGTAAACGAGTTTAAAAATGATTCTTGTTTTGAGACAAACCTGTTTTACCATTCGGAAACAGTTGCAGGATAATATACTCCAGTTTGGTTTTAAGTTTCCTTGAAAGAGAGACGGGAATGTGATTGTCCGATTGAAAAATGAAATTAGGCTTTGAAACAAATGGAGCCTGTCACCCGTACTCTTACGACGGGGTTTTGAGACGACAAAATTTAGCCAAGGATATTGTTTACAATTTGAGTTCTTTTTAAATTGTATTATAATCATTCAAATTCAAGAGTAAAAATCTTTAACTTTCTTTATTAATCATATACTTTCTTGTCATGGGTTTTCAACAAAGAAATAGCAAACAATATTTCATGGTTATAGCTTACTAATATAAAAAAATAAACTCAATTTATAGAAATATAAAGAAAGTATTCTGTGTTAATATTTATAGAAATCAACTAATTTTAAAGTTAAATAACTACCAACCTAAAATTTAGCCCTATATTTGCTAGGAACGTGAGGTTTTGATGTTTTCTAGAAAATTAAAAATTCGATAACTTTTTAATTGGTACAGTCGCTTTAATCAGGAAAATTAAATTACTGTACATTATTCTTAGACTTCATAAAGGGAGCTATAGCATTTTACTTAGGTAAAAATGTTATGAATCAGTTTATATATTTTATGCCACCCTTAAAAAGAGCATGACTTAATCCTTAACAGAAAATAATTTCGTAGAAAATACATCTAATATAAAAAACCTTACTAAAAACTAAAAAAACTTACTTAAAAGTCTTACAGGAAATAGTTAACTATAGTCACGTGATTCACAACTCGTGTTAAATCGTATGAATGTAAAAATTAAAGTTATTTTATAGTGAACCTATTTCAATTTTAATTCGTTTTAACTATACCGGGTGTCCACAAAGGATAAATACAATTTCAAACTTAGGTCAGAGAGTGAATTCTGAACATATGCCCCATGTTAGTTTTATTCACAACATACCAAAGTTTTGGTTATGTAATTTAGATATAACTTTCCGATTACTTAAATGTAAGTATGTAAGTACTTAAATGTAAAGTAAGTTATACTTTATTTATTACCAATTTTGTTAATCGATATTACTTACACCTGAAGTAAACAATTGTTAATTGATCAAGAGAAAGCGTGGTGTGTAACATGATGTGTAGGTTTATTCACATAGGTGATGAGCTAAGCGTTTTTCACTTATTATTCATATTATTATATTATATCATATGTCGTCCGTGTTGGCAGCACGGACGACATTTAAGTAATCGGAAAGTTATATCTAAAATGGTTTGTGTTCTTCAAATTTTTGTTATAAATCTTAAGAAAACAAGCTGTAATTCTATATCTTATTGTATTTACTGTGTTTATTCTTATCTTTGACTATAAATAATCAATAGACGTGTCATTCTTATGCGCAAGCTGTAGTGGCTTGAGTGGTTCCCGAATCGGCGTGGGGAGTTAGTGCGTGGTTCCCCGTACAGGAGCGCTGTCGTCTGCTACCCCCTTCCCCCTTCGGCCAACCCCAACCATTCATAATGGCGAGAGAGGGATGTGCGTCGTGCGCGTCGCCACGTCAACTCATTTATCCCCAAAGTTACTACGAGTGCGCGCGCACTCCTGAGGGCGGGGCCAAGTGAGCTTACAGCCTTCGCCACTAGGAAGCGGCACTACACTGTCGGCCCTTCCAAAATTTTGTTGGCGACAACTTTTAACCGTGAATGACACGTTTATTAATAATATAGTACCTGGTGACCGAGCTTTGCTCGTTTAGAATAATACATGTATTATAAAAATTAATTAGAACAATTAAAACACATTTATTACTCAATGAAAACATTTATGTGGTTTAAATAAAACCGATTTAATACACCATAATTAATATAGCACTGAACAAAAAGTATTGACCCTGATGGAGTTTGAACACGCGACCTTCGTTCTACGAGGCCAACTCGCTACCGCTGGACCACGGCGTCTGCCAAATGAGAGACGCCGGTTAAGGTGTTTTAGCCAACCTCAATTGTTTTAACCGATCATTTACTGTTTAACTATCCATACAGTTATTATTAGCCTGTGACCAACTGATTTTGATATAAACGGAATGAGGACTGAAAAGCAAAAGAGAAATTTAATTTACACATATTAATTGGTTTGTTACAGTGGCTCAAGCAATACAACAAATACGTTTTCTATCAAAACACGGAAAATTTTTGAAATACTCTTTCCTGCTTTTATTTCGCACAGTTATGTTACCCTTAAGTTTTTACAAATTGTTTAGTAACCTGATAATTTTACATTTATTACATACATAAAATAAAATAAATATTTATGAAAAACCTCTATTCACATATTGTTCTCCGCCGTCTTCAATCAAGAACTGTCAAACGGTTATAAATAGCTGTTTTGGTTTGTATTGTTTATATTTTATTCTCCATAAGCGTAATGTTAAATTTTTAGATTTTAAACTTAATATTACAAGAAAACACGAATTTTCCTGGACATTAGACCTATCTAGAACTTATTTTCTACTCGGAAATTAGTTATTTCCAAAATTTAAAGAAATTCCTTAGTGCCGTTTTCGAGATCCGTGTGCAAATATACAAACCTTGCTCGTATTATAGTATTGGATAGTCAAAGCTCTTATCCTGTAGACGATAGCCTTTATTCCCCCGCATAATATTTTACATGAGGTGATATCGGAAGAGCAACGAGACTTTTGTGTCTACCCTCCAACTCCTATCCATACTTTGAACCTCTTTGATTTCGTTTATGTTCCAAGATTTCAAGGGCGTTTTGTGGGTCACACTTTAAACAAATATGTCTAGCTTCACCACAGATTTTAAAATTTGTATTTCTAAAACATACGCGTGACCAAAATGATTTAGCTCATCATCTATGTCAAAAATCTATAAACCATGATAAACATCGGGCTTTCTCTTTATTAATAATTTTTTTATTTAATTAAAAATTGGCAATAATAATTACAAAACTTGGCCACGGTATCAAAAAACAAATGTTTATAGAACACCATATGTCTAGATTTGACTGCCTGGCTTATGTTTTAAATTGTAGGGCACTAATCTTATGTGGATTATACTAATCTTACCCGGTATTATAATTAATCAAATTTAAGGGATTTTTTTAAATTTTAAGTTTTCTCCAGGACTGTCTGTACGTCAAAATGTTGGTTTATAATTTTTTAACTATTTTATTCTATTTTAATTAAAGGTATATATAAAAGTCATAAAATAATGTAATACTCTAATAGATTCAATTATTTGATTTACGAAAACTAAAATTACAATAGTTAAAAACAATTGCTTTTTTAACTGCCTATGTGTGATTAAAACAATAGTTTATGTTCAGACTAAACAATATAAATAGCATTTTTCGAAAACTATTTAATAAATTGAATATATTAAACGCGTAACATATATTCAAATATAAATGCCAATGCATCGAAGGAGCTTTCAATTAGTTCCACTTTCATTTCCACTTCCAATGAAATTTATGGCTTATTGGCTTACTGAGAAATGTTTAGCGCAAGCATGTAATGGCCTGTGCGACATGCCATTGGGCATTTGAGTATCACTTTTCAAATATTTGAAAAATCCACCGCCAGTATTTTAATTACTGCGTGAATATTTTCTAAAGCAATCTCCCCACAATATTTTGCTCGGATTTTTTTATTAAATCTATAACTACACAATGTTTGGTCGAGACATTTAACACATATTAAAAATGTTATGAAAACAATTGCTGAAAATATAGAACCCGTGATTGTAAACCTATGTACACATGGCTTATAAAATTACTTTTGTTTAATACATACAAATAAGGTCAAAGAACACAATTATGACATCTGGTTGTTTGCATACAATTTTAAATTATTTTTACACATAATTTTTAAATTTAAATTAAATTTTAATAATATTATTGAATTCAGCCAAAAATAATTTACTATTAAATTATGAGCATGCCCTATATAAATTGCTGAGATATAGAATATGTTAAACACAGTACGTTGTCATACGGAGTTCCAACTTTAATATTTTAGGGAAGAGGTAAAAATTCATATCTCGTTTTAATTTGTAATAATCTCGAAAAACTCCATTCGGATGATGTATGGATGAGGATGTTATTTAACTGTTTATACAACCATTCAAGTATATATTTTTTGTTAAATATTTAATAGCATATAATTAATATTATTTATCGATTATATACTATATATCAATATAATATATAGATACTACAAGGTTAAATTATAATTCATGTAATACTAAAGATTTAATAAGATATTTTATTTTTATTTACTTTTTTGACTTTCCAGTTTAGTGCATCGAGTTCACTAATAAACCAAATTTCTCGTTTTTAACGATATTTAAGTATGATATTATAGTTATAAAGATAATTGCGGATTTTTCAGTAAAACTTCAAATGCCTTTTAACTCAAGAGTAAGGGACATCCTGTTTATTTCTCAAAGCTTGTTAAAAGAAGTTAGTTTTAGTTTGATTCACATCACTTAAGTAAAAAGTTGCGATGGTGAATGTCGTAGAAGTCTCGAGGCAGTTAAAAGTGTGAAATCAAAACTTTCTTAGGTATTTGATTTCTTAAAAAAATATATAATTTTAGTATTACTTTTATCAAATTGTATGAAAGTTTTTTTCTATGACGATAGACTAATGTTAGATGGATATTTATTTCCTCAGATATTCATTACAATTTTAGAATTTATATACATTTAAAATCATAATATAATTCCATTAGTCTTGCTAGGTTAAAATAATACTTCTTACTGTCTCATGCTAGGTTTTATCACTAGATTAATAATAATAAAAACATTTTCACATATATTAAAATAAATAGCACAAAGAATTGCAATAACTATTAATAAACAAACAAAAATAATGACTCTCTGGAAAATCTAGGACTTCTTAAGGCAAGGCCTGTTTTAGAGGTTCCTTAGTAAAAAACAACTTAAATTTCACTTAAATACGCTCAAAAAAATTTAATAAATTCATATTCCGCTGTAGAGATTTTTGTTTTATAAAATAAACAAAAAATGTCTTAAAATGTATGTATAAGGAATAGTTTGAATCCCTATTCAAGGAGACTTTAAATAGGTATTTACATAATCCTGTTCTACTTTATATAGGCTAACATTACATATTCTGCATACGTGTTTCCACTGTATTTTCTAAACTCTTTATGAAAAACTCGCAGTGGCTGTTATTTTGTATTTAGGACCAGACCAATGGAATTGCTTCTGTGCTCGGGATATCCTCTGAACAGAGGTAGTTAATTTTGTATCAGAGTGCTGAGCTCGGTGGCGAGGTTTATGATTAAACGATACAAAGTTCTAGATGCCAAAGCCGTTTACAATACGATAACACTAAAACGTTATAATCTACTACCTGAAATAATGATAAATAAATGTTAAATGAGAGACACTAATATTTTAAGACCAGGACTAATTATTCGTCAAACAGGAAATTTCCTTCGTAATTTTTTTTAGTCTTCTAAAGCGTCTAATTATCTTACAAAATAAAATATTAACAATAAGTTATAATTGAAAAAAATAGATGTATCTAAATTCATAATTTAACGAATAGGTAATTAATATTTAATCAGTTAATGGATGACGTAATGTCTTATTTCCTTTCCCATCCTGGTGCAATAAGGCCCTACGTTATTGTAAATAGTTTTTTGACATGGATATGTCTTAGTTCTAGAGGGCGTTATTTTTAAGATAGAAAATGTGTAACAGGTTTCCATAGAAACTACTAGAGTTATTGTATTGAATTTTTAATATGAAAGGATAAGAACAGCTGTTTAGGTAAACTGAAAATTTCCTTTAGACATATCCATGATCTAACCTATTTCCCACAGTGAACTAAATACAAACATTTTTAACCTCAATTGTCCATCACCATTGTGAATTAAAGACAGTGAAGTACCGTAGTGGCATTAATCACACTTTCACAATAATTATGCTGGGCGATGATCTCACAAAACTCATTGGTCGCTGTTTCCAATTCGGCAGCCTTTGACGTATTAGCCCAGAGTATACCCTGAGCCGGTAAGGTTTTATCACCTAATAACATTTCAAATTGAAAAAACAAGAAAACAAATGAATATTTAAGGGTATGCTGTTAATTATTGTTTAGGAAAAAGACTTAGGGAAAGATAATTAAAAAAAATAAAAAATCTTTATTATTGATCAGAACCAAAGTTAAGTTATGTACTCATTTTATTTCTTATAGAAATAAATACTTAAACTACCTTACTGTACGAAGTAACATAATTTCATAGGTATAAAAATTATTTTTGCACACAGCCAGACCACAACTGTGTACACGAAATATTATTATTTCTCCCAACGTTTACTTTGACTATTCGCGTGAACTCAATTCAAATTTTGTATAAATGAAAACATCCACAACAGTTTCGTTATTTTTTTAGTTTTGTAACGAATTAAAGCATTCTCAAACGTGAATTTTTCTACGGAATAGTTATGGTCATTTTAGTTATTTATTTATATAATGCCACAAAACAGATTAAACAATCTAATTACATTACATTTTTATCTCAGGCTAAAAAGTACATGAATCACATTTATATTGGTCACATTCACAAAAAAATAATAAAAAACCACAATTAATACTTTTACATATAAATATTTTAATACAATTTGATACTAAGTTACGAGTTAAAAATTGATAAAAAATAAGTTTACGTAATATAGGACAGTACAAAACTATTTCTCCGGGACTTAAAGTAGTAAAACTACAAATTAAATAAGGAAATAATA
Source organism: Nephotettix cincticeps (assembly GCA_023375725.1). NCBI lineage: Eukaryota > Metazoa > Arthropoda > Insecta > Hemiptera > Cicadellidae > Nephotettix > Nephotettix cincticeps. Next base: position 40,114,277 of record CM041788.1, read on the forward strand.
CTAAATCTACATAACAGCAGTAAAATAATCAGTAGCAAGTATTAATCCTTCATAAAAATGTCTGAGACAGATTCGTTTATCCCAGCGTTCTAAGACACTAAGGTCGAAAAAGAATATCCATGTCATCAAGTCACATCATCTTCTGTCTTTACATATAAGTTACTTTACTACTTATTATTTTATTTCTATAAAACTACTGATTCCTATGAACTGATATAAAAATCAATATATTGAATAAAGTCTGGTTATTTGATATAATTATAAACTATATAATGGTTATAGTAAAGGCATTATTAAATGTGTGAAAATACTCAAACTTATACATTGTGATAGATTTTTTCTTATATGTTGAAATTGGGGACCTGGATAGTCCTGCGATTCACACAGCTTGAGGTTTCGAGTTCACATCCTAGCTGTGGCAGTTGATAACATACTCATAAATGGATAGTACCTCAAACTAACGCCCCGGGGTTTATACAGTTCCGTCAGGCAATCTGGAAGCTACAACTTGAATTGGGTATCCTTGTTAAGAAGCTAACACTTTGGACGGAGAAGAGCGCGCAATGTGTCCTGTAATCCAGCTACTTGGAGGTCAAGTAATGTGGATAGTTGTGAGAGATGGTCGGTGGGTGAGGTGTTCTCTTGTGTAGATTAACGTCTGTAATATTAGGTACTACGTTAATCCAAAAAGACCATCTTCATAATTAGACAAGTTTGTAATTCGGAGGCAGTGGTTCGGACTCATGTTAAACTGTAGGTTCCTTAGATATGCTACTTACTGTTGGGCTGTTAGTTAAGAGTTCTGTTTAAGCAATATGTCTTCCTTAGTCATTAACAGGACTACAAGATCGCACCACAATAATCTTACACTCATTTCTCAGTCATACTTGGTTTAAAATACCTATCTGGGCAGTCAGCAATTTCAGTAACTAACTAACTATGCTTATGCCGTTAAATTTTCGTTCTTTAACAACTACAGTTACAACTACAGCTGTGTTTGCCATACTGAATTTGAAAGGAATAAGTACGTCACAGGATTATTACTTTTGTTATTATTATTATTTCTTTGTATATTTTTATGCAACTTATGTGTTCAGATTCATGTTGAAATAAATTCAGAATTATTAAAAAAATACCTGTAACTGAAGTAAAATGAAATAACAAATCGTCCCGTTTAATAAGGTAAGAGTGACACGCCCCATTTGTTTCAACGCGTAAGTTCATTTTTCATTCAGGAACCTTTCCTCTTTTTCTTCTTGGAATTCTGCATCTCTAATAAGATTTATAATAACCTTAAAATATAATTCTATATTATATACGTTTAAAATTAAACCTTTAAAAAGGGCACTGTTTCTAGTTTCTTTAATAACAATATTAATTTTATATTATTATATTCCACACTATTGTTCACCCGTCCATAGTGGGGGTTGTGATTCAGTGTTATTAAAAATTGTGAAATAGAAATACAATAATATCATACAGAATACATCAACCACATAGAAAATAATTATAGAGAAATATAAAGGACAAATAATCTCGTTTTGCAATAACTTTCCTTTTACATTTTTAAACGACTTTTGTCTAAACATACTTCTTTACTACAAAACAATATAATTAGGTACTATCACATTTAAAACCTGCAGAAAAAGTAAAAAATTACTCATTTCTCAACCGTATTTCACGAAACGTGGTATGCAGCAAGGTCACATTACCTAATAAAACCTAGGCAAAGGGTTTATTGTTTCCTTCATGGGTGTGGTATTTTGATGATTTCTCTTAATAGTTTTAATTTAAGCAATAAAAGGTTTGAAAGAAACTTGATGACTATTTACTTTTTGAAACGTTAGACATGTTACATGACATTTAACATAAAGATTATGTTATAATGACATAAATATTATATAGAATTATAGTTTATTAACGGTATGTTTTATTTAGTTTAGTTTTAAACGGAGTAAGTAAGGGTAAGTTCACTGGTACCGTTCATTTGAATTATATTATTACCACGGTTAATCGAAGCTTCTAAAATCGTGTTTATTACAACGTAGCAGTTCAATATAGACCTATGTGAATAATTCCAAGTATTTTTTAATTATAATTACTGTTGACTTTTGATTGGTAAACTTTAAAACGTGCATACCATACGTTAAGTGATAACGGTGAAATATCGACAAAGCAGATGCACCCTACAGCGGTTGTCCCCTGTTGTAGCGGACATTTCAGTTGATAACTCTGAACATTTGGTCGTAAATCAAAAGGTTTGTGATATTTACTGGACATAGACCTAAAACTTCCTATTAACATGGGTTTTTTAAACCATTTATAGTTTTTATCTGATTTAGTTTTGAAAAACACAAATAATTTAAGAAAAGAATATAATAAGCTAAAAAAGTGAAAATATAAATATTGATTTTGAGTCCCAAATAATATCAACATATGCAATTTTTCAAAATAATTGAGGTTAAAATTACGGTTAAAAAACTATAAATTCATGACGTATTACAAATAAAAATGATTTTCATTTAGACTTTCGTGCGAAGAATGAAATGTATAAAATCTTTTGATTGTCTGTGATTAGTCTACCGTCAATGCTAAAAATGGTTTAAATATCTGCTTTGCCGTAACCGAAACTAGTTTCCAGTGGCAGAAACTAGCTTTTGCTCCAATACGGAACCATATGAGACCTTTAAATTATATGTAGAACTCTTTCAGTCCACAGGCGTTCGGTCCACCGTCTCTCCACTTTTGTCTGATGGGGGCAGACGCCCTTAGACAGCGCTCTGCGAGTTTGAGTTAGATTGGTTAATTATTGAATAAATATGTAAATATAGGTTGGAGGGAGTCTTTGTCTCTTTCACTCTATTGCTTCTTCCCGACACGGTTAATTGATGGTCATTATTAAAGAATCATCCAAAATACATTTTATTTATTTACTTCACCTACTTTATTTCTTTCTGTAAGTAACAATATATTTAGGGCGGTATTTGAAGAAGGAAAGTATAAGTATAAGTAGGCGGAATAACGTATAAACACGGTGGACCAAACGCGTCATCGCTTACAAACATTTAATAATTTTACATGTACGATAGATGTTTGCATACACAAATTACATTTAGTTTCTTTTCGTTACTCGCATGAATTACAACCTTGGGATAGTACGAAAAGCATCACTCCCGGCCTTGTAATGAAATATACTTAACACGGTGCCGATTTTAATTTAGGTCGTCCATCCGGTTTGAAAATATATTTTATACGTTTTGGTCTGCGCTGTCAAATAACCGACGCAACCACGAAGCATATTCTAATTTGACTGCTTTAGGATGGACATCCGGTCTGTGACAATATTTTACACGGGAGAGGAAAGTAAAGACCACGTGTGTGGTGGGGGCCATCCGGTCGCACCAATATCATTGATTTACAGCCGCACTTTTCGGTTACCAACTGGAACTTTCTTCGTCCATTTGGCGTAAAATTTCTATTCGACCTAGGGTATAATTATTTTCAATTTTCAGACACAAATATCATATTTCACAACTACTTTATAGAACTTTAAATGTTTAAGATTCAAAGTTATTTACCTTTGTAAAACGCCTTGAGGTGTCAATAATTTGTACTTTTCGCTGCACGCGTTTCGAACCTATGACGGTTCATCCTCAACAGCATAGCCCATTTTTCAATGGTTGTTATGATTATTTTCACACACGCATATTTACGTCTGAATAAATATCCACAGTCACATTAGTAAGCTTAAAAACACTTTTAAATTTTATTTTGTTTGTATTGTATACCTACATATAATATAATGTTAAAATTAATTCACCTTTTGAAACATAAATATTATATTATATTTTGTAACAGTTACATTTCGGTGTCAATCAGCCTTATCAATAAAGCAAACAAAGTTATGGGTAGAGCTCATTTAATCATACGGGTATGGGATTATCATCTGAACTGAACACTAAGAATCTGTCAATGATAATGTTAATAATAGTTAGCTGTTAATAATGTTAAAGGTAGGCCTACACGTTGACGGTGGTTGTTTCAGATGACAGCAAGGCCGGCTCTCCACACCGCGCCAGGGGGATGCTCAGTCCTCATCTGTGGGGGTTGTTGCTGTTCACGATACTACTTCCACCGCTCGGCTCTGCTCCTCAGGTAACGGTTAAACTTGAAAGCACAACGGTTACTCTTGTCAGACAACCTTAAACGGTTAATATCGGTTTCACTTTTAAGAAACTTATATTTTCAGGTATCTCATGCTGAATGTTACTAGGTACATTCAAGCTGTTTTTGATTATTGGACTATCAGTTAATGATTCTTACAATTAAAGTTCTGGTCTTTGTCAATAACAGAGATTATAATCCAGTACATCTATCCCCATACACAATTTGAAATACCCTCAAAGGGATGAGCCATTACTTAAAATAAATGATGGTTATAATAATATACTAATAATAATTCTTTACTTCCAAAAAATATATATATTTACACCAAAAAAATGATAAAACTGTATACTGGAAATTAGTTCCCCACATGGAACCAAGCCTGTGGGTGGGAATGAGTCCTTAAACTTCCGCCTATGAAAATCCTTAAAACCTGAGACTATAATTTTTTATACACAATTTACAGATATTTATTTAAATAACTAAGAAACTAATTTATGTTACACACAAAAATTGATTTTTTTAATACATGAAAATCCTATGCATGCATATAAATGGTATATTTTGCTATGTCATTAAAAGAAAAAATATATAAATAACATCATTCCAACCGAGAACCCAGTCCTTTTGCATACCACCCTTACCACATGTCATCCATGCAAACAGTCACATAACTCAGAACACACACGCACACTCGCAATATCACACTCATACACACACACACACACACACACACACGCAACCCCACATGCCAAACATCACACACCACACCAAACACCACACATAAACGTACTATTATCGCGCTCGCTCATCTACAGAAAAAAAATACTTACACAAACTAACCCTTGACTCCAGATAGCAATGCTTCTGGAGTCGACGCTACATCGAACCGTGATCATCAGGTGGCTGTTCGCCCTCTGCCACACAGCTGATAATTATGACAATAACGTGGTGCATTACCATTCAAGGAGTAAAACACAACGCTCATGCAAAATAATATTCTATTACATATGGATCTTATATTGTATCTTCCTAAACTTAAATCTAAATTGAGCCTTAATGCGATTCTGGTTTGATAGGTTAGAAGAATAAAAGAATGAATAAAAATAATGAAAAACTGGTTATACTGTTTTCTAAGGTATTTAGAGATGTACGTAACCGTTCCAGGTGGACAGCCAGCAGCGGGTGTCCGCGTTCATGGACGGCGACTTCATCATCGGGGCGTTGTTCAGCGTCCATCACCAGCCCAAGCAGAAGCGAGCCGGCAACACCTTGGTGTGCGGCGAGGTGCGGGAGATGTACGGCATTCAGAGGATCGAGGTCGCCTTCCAGACTCTGGCGGCCATCAACAGGTAGGGCCAAGTAATAAACCTCTAGAGGAACACTAGATCACAGAACACACGATCCGTGATCTAGGACCACGGAAGGTAAAAAAATTACTTCAATAGCAATTCGAGGTTAAATTTCTTTCGTTTATGCAAGTAAAATTTAATGTTATGTTCAAATCTAGAGGAGATTCGTAGAGAGATTTAATAGTTGAACAAACAAATTTGAAATTATAAATAAAAAGGGCTAAAAAACCTGTTCTGACCCTCAAATGTACAAACATTTATAAATGGGGAAAAATTAAATTGAAAAATAAACATTTGTAATTAACCTTGCAGTAGGCGCGTCATCAAATATTACAGATTAATATATTATTATACAGATTTGCCCTTGTTAATATCTTTATCATCTTAATATCTCCATGCCCTGTATGTCTTTATTGGGATGTTTCTTATGAAATTGGGTTATTCAGTTAATTGTTCTTTACTTGTTTTATTTGCTATTTGATTAGTTAATAAACTGACACAAAGCAAGCTTACTCTCAACTAACTAACATAAAGTAAGCTTAGGCTATTTCAATAATTATGACATATTTTATTTTGTTTTTCTTAGTATTTACTGAACAGTTATTTCACGATGGCATCGTGTGTCTTATCAAAGATAAATAAACTGATTTCAATTCACTATCACGAAGTTAACAATTAGATCTGTGGACCTCTATATAGCTAAATCTCAGCTGACCTAACCTTAATTAACCGAAACTCTATATAGATTTTTATATTCCTTGACATTACGTTTTTATTCAGTCCCTTCAAATTCGTTTTACCAAGTTTTTACTGTATCAAATATTTTTCTGCTTTTATACCAGTTTTGAAGTCACCTCGATAGGTTTATTTAGCGAATCACTTTACATCTACATCTTAAATACATCTTATACTTCTTTATTCTTTATTACTTACAGATAACTTAGTACATCTTATTTTACTTCTTAAAATAGACAAAAACCTAATGATACCTTAAACAACAGTCACGGAAAAACTTACGTCATCATTTATAAAAGAAAATTAAATCAGTATAAAGCCAAATTTAAAATATTGAGTAAAATATATTTATTCAAAAGAAATATACACAATTTTTTGTAAAGACAACATATGGGGTGTATAATGGGCTGAGGTTGAGGTTGAGGGCTACAGTATAGAGAGAACAAAGTAGTAGTTACTAAATTTGTAAACTTGTAAACTATTTGTATACTTGATAGTGCCAAGAGGTCTGCATATACCGTATAATTTATTATACAGAGTTGTTTTAAAGTCTCTTCTTTCTCTCATAGTCTTTTCTACAATTTATATTTAAAGTGGTTCTTATATGGTATTTATTAAATATTCTTGTAATGATAACATCTATCTTGACACTTAAATCCTAAAACTATGCCCCTACTAAAACCTATCTTTAACATATTTTAAAAAAACAATGTTTTAAACGGTGCAACCTTTCTGAATTTCGACCGAACCACTTTTGTCGGGGCGGAAGGCAGTCCTAGTCCTATTCCATGTCGAATAAAGCGTTTCTTAGGCATTGGAAAGTATACTCCTACATCTTTGACCTCATAGACATCCAAATATAAAGACATAAAACACCACACATTTTACATGTATCTTTTAAATATCCATTTTTTATATTATTAAGACAATTTTATATTTCAAAAATCGTCCCCGAAAGACGAAAAACGGTTTCATCACAATTTGCACTCGTTTTCACGGAGAATATGAACATAAATTGTTCTTTATTGTTAAAAGCAGAAATTTAGATAGACCAATTTTGGCTTTCCCGGGGTATATTACGCAAAACATCATAATTCCACCGTAAGGTAAAGATTAAACACTAACTTTATATATATAATTGATTCAACTGTGTGTTATTTCAAGTTTAGTTCCAATTTTTTGTTATTCTTTTTATGTCTTAGTTTTCTATAAATTTTTAAATTTTGATGGAGAACGCTCCAACCCCGGCCTTGATATTACCAAACACCAACATTTTCTAAGGAACCACCATCAATTGATAGCCCGATGACAAAATGGAAATCAGATCCAGATTTGACCTTCAAGGTACGTTTCAATCACTACAAATGTGTGCCGGACATGTGCGTCGCCGCACATGTGCCGGTGCGACTTTTGTGCCCAACGTCTTTGCGACAAAACTTGTGCCGCGTGCACATTGATGACAGGTAAACATAAGACATCTGCTAGCCTAATGGTTAGCGTCTTGGACTTCGGTGCTAGAGGTGCTGGTTCCCCAGAATTCCCAGAAATTATTCCGCTTTGAAAGCTTAAAATCTAATGAGATATTGAATTTCCCTTTTGTACTACTTATTTCATTACTATAGGATTTGTAATATCTATCCATTGCATAAAAACTATAGAAATCCTTTTCTATTTTAACAATTATTTTATAATGTTGTTTTTGACAAAATGTAAAAAACGTTACTCCAGTATTTCCAACAACTTGTATTCCTTCCAGACTGAAGGTAGTACAGTATGCAGAAAAATCTGAAAATATGATAGAGAATACATTTTAATAACGTTTTTCTAAGAAATTTGAGCTCATTGTAAATAAAGAATTAATTAATACAAATTAAAGTTTTTTAACGTTAAATAAACAAGGAACCCGCTAATACCATTTTACTATCGAGACCTCTTGCAAAAGGTTTATTGTCATCGGGAGACTCTTAACCTAGTTATAAATTTTATACCTAAAATTGTGGCCATTCTAAATTGCGGCTATTAAATTGTTTTAGATATATTCTATGATTTAAGGCTATGCATAACTATACCTTAGAAAAACATAAAGTTGTTTACCACCTAAATATTTGCCATACATTTTTACTTTAAGGGTTCCTCTCTTGATAGAATATTCTAAGAATCTACACGACAAAATTAATTTGAAAATTGGTAATAAAACTACAAAATGGTATTTTTATTCTTTATTTTGAGCTTACAGATTTTTTTTTAAATATACTAAATCATTAATATTTTAATTGTTCGACCGCGTTTCAATTGTTGTCAGTGAACCTCGTATATTATTAAACGATTCAAAAACTATTATTCGTTTAAAATGACGGCAAAGAATTGTCAGTCCTTAGGTGACATGTTTTGGTTTTGTGTTACTTATAAAAGGTGCAATAAGAAATTAATATTCATTTTAACTAACTATTTCATTCGTCTCATTCGTTTTAATATTGATCGATGAATCATTTTAAATCTTTCTGCACCGAGCTCTAATTAAAAAACATATCAATAAGTTAATATCAATTTATTTAAATAAAATAATTTTTACTGTTTTGTTTACGCAAACTGATATACAATACTCTAGTTATGTATTCCAAGATTACCAGGGTATCTTGAGAATGAGGATTAAATAGAAACAAGTAGGTTCTTTATGAAATAATAAATTCAGCTAGGTAATATCTTTATCATAACTTGTATTTTGTTTACCTAAATATAATCTATACAAACTTATAAGCTATAGATAAACATAAAACAAAACAATTTTACATCTAAACTGTATTCAGTTGTAGTTTTTTGCTGCAGTTGTTAAGTATTAGTTGTTTTTTTGTTTTATGCGATTGGAATCAATGATTGTTTGATTACGCGAGTATTATAATAAAAAATGAGATTAAGAAAATTAAATCTTTCCTATAAAACGCTGTATTACAGTTAGGTTTGGTTTCGGTTTAGGTTGGATTAGAACATTTTGAATCAATCCAGTCAGATTTATTTGTTTTGTGGGAATGTTACTAACTATGCCGCGGCCCAGATTATCTCATCTTTCACAACAAAGCCGTAATGCTCTTCGACCTCAGAACATGGCCAATCTTAATGTTAACATGTATTTACTGTTAGGCGTTACGAAGTTCGCCGGGTCAGCAAGTTCCAAAAGATTTGCTGAAACTCCTATTTGAAAATATGCGTTACTCAAAACAGAACTTGGTCTAAGATTTTAAGCTTCTACGTGTAACGAATTTTAGCTAACGTTCAAAATCTAAAGTAAATTGAACTAACAATTTTGACAGCAAAAAGTAAATAGATCAATAAACAATTTCAACGCAACAAACAACTATTGTGTATAATTGATCTGGTAAGTATTGCACTTATCAGACCGATTAATCAATTAAGGGTGTAATGGCGTTCACAAAACAAATCAAAGTTGCTTCACAGCGGCCGCTGGCCCTCTGCCAATATTGTCCTTCCGCCACCAACCGCGCTAGTTACACAAATTCCCGCCGCAGCGCTGTGGTCAATACACTAATCTCACGTCGTTTCACTGTATGTGTAATGATTTTAGTGGTGTTTGAGAATGTTGTATAGTCTGTAAGTTTTATCTAAATTAAAAATTCAGTATTTATTTCCATTTCCCTTCTTTAACTAAGAAAGATTCAGCGAAATATCTGTGTGGTTGTAAGGGGATGTAAACATGACCTAGGTAACTGTGGTAAAGGAGATGTTTTGTTTCATTTTTCTGTAAAAACTTGTTAAACCTTTTTTTCCTTTTGTGTATGGTGTACCTAAGAAAGCTTAATAAGCCTCACTGGCATGTAAAGTGTTTTAAGCTTATGAGAAAAAGACGTGACGCGTTTTGTTCATATGCGTACATAAATAATGTAAAAACAGCTGATTTTTGGTTGCTTTGTTTTCACCTGTCGACAGCTAACGTCACTGTGTGTCATTTCCAGTGAATGATTGAGATTTTTTGTACAGATTTGTTTGTTTGTTCCAGTGAAGTTGTTAGTTTTTTTTGTTTTGTGTCACTGGAATTAATGAATGTTAGATTATGTTAGGATTATTATAAACAATGCCGCGATTCAGAAATATTCATCTTTCCTATAAAAACTGTATTACAGTTAGGTTTGGTTTGAGTCTAGGTTGGATTAGATAATTGTGACTGAATCCACTTAGATTTATTTGGTTTGTGGTAATGTTATTAATATTTCTTATCGATTCAGTATTTATATTAACCATGCCGCGGCTCAAAATATCTAATCTTTCACAACGAAGCCGTTAATGCTATTCAATTTCAGAACATGGCTAAAAGTTTAAGTTAACAAGTATTTGTTGTTAGGCGTTACGAAGTTTGCCGGGTCAGCTAAAACTAAAAATAAAATGTTTTTTATAGTAATTGCTAGAATATATTTCATGGAAAAAGTAAGAATTTTAATTTGAAAAATAATAAAACTAATAAATTTGGAACATAATTAGAAATAAAGTTGATTTTATAACACAATCTATTAAAGAATATTCGTTGGATCGGTCTTGACATATATGTACCATAACTAAACCACAACTAATACCTAATTTTAGTTGATAAGTAACTAAACGAATGTTATATTTGTAAAATGAATATACATTTTTAGTGTAATATAAATTTTTAAAGTTACTCGTACATGAAAGCAAGAATGTGGAGAGTGGCGCGGCCGAGAACCACCGCGTTTACTGTAATTGCCTCATTAGTTGATGCGACAGTCAATAGTGTGTTTAACACAATGCTGTAAGTGTTCCTTTCAGCTATTAGATTCAGGAAAAAAAGAAACTCGGTTTTATGACTCTGTATACAAATATTTATCTTTTTATTTATAAACTCAATTAATCTACTTATACATTCCATAATATGTTTAAAATGTGATTGCACTGACCGATGAAAACCACAGTTTGATGCTCCGGCAAATATTACGTCACTTGGGCCATGGCTTTTCGTTACGACCACAATTAATTGCTTTGCTTCAGGGGCCCTCATGGGGTTATTATGATCGTGATAGTATGTGACGATACCAGTACGGGGAGTAGAATTCCTCTAACTGTGTAAGATAGGATTAAAAGAAATATTTTAAGCAATCGGAGCGTTAGGTGGTTTTTTACAAATTTCGATAGTTATTTTAATTGGTTTGGGTAAATTGTCGCTAGCTTACGTACATCCTAAATGCGTTGACCAGTCGTGCATGATAATCCCACACTCAACTTTATTTCGTCTGGTAAGCTTCCCAGACTAGTAACGTAATACACAATTTCATCTCATTAAAATGTAATCGGCAGTTTTTGGCCCTGACTCAACAAAAATGATGCTTTGTAAGACGTAGATTCTTCAGTTTATGTGCTTCTTGTTGGTGAAAAAACCATTTTGTATTGCCTATTGAACCTTCCTATTTTACTATTTTTGACTACTTATTCCACGTATTCATATAGCCTTTGACTATACATTATTAATAGACGTGTCATTCATGGTTAAAAGTTGTCGCCAACAAAATTTCGGAAGGCCCGAGAGTGTAGTGCCGCTTCCTAGTGGCGAAGGCTGTAAGCTCACTTGGCCCCGCCCTCAGGAGTGCGCGCGCACGGCGCACATCCCTCTCTCGCTCTTATGATTGGTTGGAGGTTGGCCGAAGGGGGGAGGGGGGTAGCAGACGACAGCGCTCCTGTACCGGGAACCACGCACTAACTCCCCACGCCGATTCGGGAACCACTCAAGCCACTACAGTTTGCGCATAAGAATGGCACGTCTATTAATAATGTATAGTCAAAGACATAGCTCAAATATACCTACCAATTATTACTTTTCCCGTTGGGATATATGTCTTGTATTATCTTAAGAGATTTTTAGTGCAATTGAACAAGCAAAGAAATAAATATTACATTCAAGGATTTATTTTACCAGTAAAAAGCCAAAAAAGTCAATAAGAAAGATATGGGATCCTTAAACTTATAGTTATAAATAAATCAGTCAGCATAGTATTTTGACATTGGCATGTCTCCGCCCTGGGAGGGGGTGCTGGCAATTTGCGCGACCAAAATTTGAAGCATTGACATCATTAGGTTAGTGACGTTAGAGTTTGGTTATAAGAACAGCTGTTTAGATGAACTGCAAAATTCCCTTGAGACATACCCTTGATCTAACCTATTTCCCACAGGAAAGTAAACACAAACATTTTTTCAAACATTTAGCTTTAGTAACTAAGCTCTTTTAGATCAAACTTTTTCTCGATTTATAGAATAGACCTATTCTAATATAAGTAGAGCCTAAAATTTGAACTTAAACTGTAGCAATATTAAAATTGTTTTATTGTGATATGATATAGCATTTTGTCAACAAATTTAAAGCTATAGAAAGCCTAACAAATAAAACATGAACTTAAATCTAACATTTTTACAATCATAAACTAAGGTTTATAACATACTTTCGAATTCATCTTTTGATTCTTTTGTAGACCATGACCATAAATTAAATTTTGACAAGAAAGTTCTATAATACGAATATAAAAATGTGGAAGGAAACTATGTTAAATATTTTCGTCCATTGACTACAGATTACTCTGCTATTACTTTCCCAGAGCTCTCGAGGTATTGTTTAATTTCCCTGCTTACATTCAGGGTTTCCATTGAAGTTATTAAAATCTGAAGTGGGCAGAAGAAACGAGTCTGCTCTCTGTAATTATGATGATCCTCTGAATGTTTAATTTCCGAGTTTTAACGACGATAAATAAAACTAATTAATGTTTACAGAGTACCCATTCATAGCCTTGAAGGTACAACATTAATGTTACAGTTTTAGTTTATTACTTTAATTTGACATCAATACTACTCGTCTTGTTTAGAGTTAAAGATTTCAAGTTCCAGTTGGCTAAATCAGAGATTATTCTAATTTTTCGTTTTAAGGACCTCAAAACACAAACCCCCGAGTGTGTACGAATATACTTTAATAAAAATGGTCCGACCAAGACACAATTTCATAGAAATATCTGTAATCCTAAAATTATAAAGCTTATTTTATAAAACTACACATATCGATTTCACGGGAAGGGGTTCGGGGAGATGAGTCCTAAAAACCTGTCCTAAAAGAATGTGTTTTTTACTTTTATAGTTTATTAAAAAATAAATTTGTTTTTGCACCATCCATTTTGCAATTCATTATTTTGTATCTTTTCTCTACAATAGTATGTTCCTGACACATCCAAAACCCACACAAAAGTACGTTGTATTTTGGAGCTCCAATTTGTATCTCAAGGGGAATAGAAAAAAATAATTTCACTATTTATTAAATAAATTTTCTTTACTGCTTCATCTAGTTTAATTTTATAATAAATGCTGACAAATTTATTTTGTTTTTCTTCCTCGAGGCAGCAAACCTACTTACTTATTCTCCATATTATTCTTATGGGGAATAAATTGATCTATATAACTTCTCTATTAACCTATGATAAAGCTCAGTTTACATGATCCCAATTTTTTCATAAACTAATGTCTGTTACATGGGTATATATTTTGAAATGTTTCATGATTTTCTCAAGCCTTCCTTGGTAAACAATAACTTAAACAGTAAATTGTATTTTTATATAGGCCTACTAAAAAGTAAACAGAATACATTATAGGAGTTAAGTTTTATTCCGATATTGTACGAGCCATGTATGAATAAAATTAGAGTTTTGTCTATTCATTGCTTGGGATTATAATATTTTTGGTTATTTCAATGTTGTATAACCCTGAAAAACCGAAATTGGTTTTATCTTAATTATTTGTCTGTCTAAATGCCTTTCTGTTACACTAAACAAGGTTTTTGTGTTCTTCTCCGTGAAAACGAGAGCACCCACAATAATTATGAAACTTATTTTCCTTCCTTTTCCTTATTTTATACCTTTTGAGAAGGTTTTAGTTTACTTAACATTAAACAAATTAAACAAATAATTATTAAAATAAAATAATAAGCTCTCAAAAACTCAGTTTGAGCTATACTAAACATATATTTTTCAGTTTACAAAACATGTGATCTAATTAAAATCAATATCAATCTGTTTACATTGGTAAATGATTTAAAAACCCATTTCAAAATTTTACCATATTAAATGTTATCTTGACGTATAAGGAATTGTAATATCGATGCATATTTTTTTATTTAATCTAATTTATTTTAGCTGTAAGTAATACTAACTATTTAGCTGTGAATTTATTTTTCTTTTGTATTTATTTTGTCTAAGATTCCATGTTTATATTTTATCATTATAATGGATTCAATAGAGATAAATAACCAACAGTTGTCAAATTGAAATCTATAGCCTATTAGTTTGTTTGCATTGATCACTGTTTTTAACCTTTTTTAATTTTACTTTAAAATGCTACCTTGACGTATGAGGAATTTTATTAATGACACAAATTTAATCTAATTAATTTATCTAATTATTGTAGTCTCCATATACTGATGCAAATTAACTAAGCTGAGAATTAATTTTTCTGTTTATTTATTTGTTTATGATTTCACGTTTAATTTTATCATGATAAAAAGTTTTTTCTAACTCAAAATCCTACAAACCGTACAAAGGACGGACATAGTTCCAGTTTAGTATAAATTAATAAGAAGTAATTAAATCATCGATGGTAAATTATCTTAAAACGTAAAATAGTTTATGAGTATCCAACAACATAAGAAACTGGGACAATTCGTATAGACGACTAAAATGTTTAAACACAAATGACTAAACTAAATTAATGAATAACTAAACATTTATAAACCATAAGAGAAAACTAAACGATATTTTTAATCCAATTAAATACTCTCCACTGATTTAAACGTTGATGCCAACCGCTGTCAAGAGCATAACTTTACATTCAAAAGAAGTTAAATGAAATGTAAAATGCAACGGGGTGATTGCTCATTACGTTGATTTTTATAAATTCATTACTGTAATACTGCAATGACTTGCAATATTGAATTTTAAACTAAACTTTATCGACAAAGTATACAAATAGCTTATGGAAAATAAAGTTTACAGTTACACTATATTTTAATTCCAAAACAATTCCTATTTTCCATAAAAACGTGTTATTTACCTAGTCTCAAGTCAGATATTACATGTAGCTGGGTTTTGGACAGGTATTATTATTTATATTTATTTTTTGTAGCTAAATTTTTAAGTGTATTATATCTGTATTTATTTCATATCCAAATACTAAAATGTGACAATTTCGTGGATAGATCAATATATTAGAAGGGTAGTGTTTAAATATTTAAACAGCTGATTGAGGGTCAAGCCTAATCAGCTGATTCACACTTTGTAAACAGAACAGCTCTCTATGTGCTGGCTTGGAAACTAAACAGCAATTTAAACTTCACCAGTGGGCCATCTAAAATCAGATCTAATGAACCCTTAGTTTATTATGATTTGTCTGCTTTACTTTTAAGTTTAATGTTCACAATAATGTGTAACACTAACTATCATTTTATATTTTGTGTTATTATAGAAAAACAACTTAACTTGTTTACCTGTGTTTTTGTGTTGAATGTATGTAAAAATAGTTTTCCTAGGTACAGAAAATAACGTCTCTAAACGGTGACCCAGATACTGAACGTTTCAACTGATATCAGTAGGTCAGCAAGTGGTGTTACGTTACTAAATATTCGAACGCAAAATACTTAATTTAAATAAATAACTGTTCACTTATACATGTAATACTTGTACTAAAAACGTAATATTATTGGATTTCCTTACATTACACTTCATTAAATGTATTCCCAGAAATTATATTTAAGTTAATTTAATTCAAATCTAATTCAGTTTTATTGGAGCAGTCAATTAAACATGTTTCTTAAGCAGGTTGTTTCTATTAAATTTTTTAATATTAAACTAGCTACTGCTACTCAAACCGTTTTTACATGTATGATGTTTGTGCTAGCTCAGACCTTATAGCTCAGTCACTTACAGCTAGAACCGCTGTCACTTGACCATGGGCCAGATGTTCTGTTTTTTACTCGATGCCTCTTATGGGCCCTACTACGGCCAATTAACAATAATTTCAACAGTCAATAGCAAACCAAGAGTTTTTAATTTTATATTATTGTTGTTTTCAGTAATGAAACAGTGATGGAAAATGTCAATAAACAATTAATATAGCATATTTAGTGTAGTCTGACCGGTAGTCTGGTTGCAGGTGGGGCCCACCAAGGCCCGACGTGCCCCTCTGGTCGGTGTGATCGGTCCAGGCTCCAGCAGTGTTGCACTTCAGGTCCAGAACCTCCTGCAGCTGTTCCAGATCCCGCAGGTCGGCTACTCCACCACCTCCAAGGACCTGAGCGACAAAAGCCGCTTCAACTACTTCCTGCGCGTCGTTCCCTCGGACTACTACCAGGCGCAGGTCATGGTGGACATCGTGCGCGCACACAACTGGACCTACGTCTCTGCTGTCAACACCGACGGTCAGTGACAGTGACATTATACATTATCTTCTTCTTGAAGTATTATATCCTATCCTCTGAGCATGTTGGCTATTTCATTGGTCCAGATTACTTAATTCGTTGCTGTTTTGAGTAGAGCTGTCAATGATATTCCAGTCCCCTAAGTTTCGCAGCCACGATATTCGTTTTCGTCCTGCTGACCTTCGACACGCTATTTTCTCCTGTAGGAGTTTTTCGTTCAATTTCCGTTTCGCATGACATGTCCAGAAGTATTTTAATTTTCTGCGTTTGACGTGTTACAGGTGTTCTAGATGGCTATCTATGCGTTGTTATATCATATCGTTTGACACGTTAGGCCTACATTATATCTTGCATATATTAATTTCACATTCTTTACCTAGCCCAAAATGGTATAATATGTGAGTTAAAAACTAAACAAGTTGACGTTGTAAAGAGACACCCTTATTAAAATGTCGGGCCAATTTTTACAAAAATAACTTAGACTGAACTTCAATGTTTGAATGTAATACAGTTTAAGTGAACTGAACTTTCAAAGCGTAACTGTTTCATTTTAAGGTTTGATGTACAAACATTTAGAGCATGCGCGAGTGGTCACTATTTTACATTCCAATACAACTGTCAAAATATATGTGATTGAGATTAGATGTGAGTGGTTGTTTGTTTGGGAAATATTTTTATGGTAAAAGTGTATACTAAATCTGTAGCCTCATGAGTGGTTGTAAAAGATAGAAAGTTGTTTTAACATCAGAAAAGTGTTTTATTTCCCACTTTTAATAAGATTAAAAAGAAATATCCCCAGCACAAATATTGTAGGCGCTATTAATGATTGTTGTCTATGCGACGTGGATGTCTATAATGGTACATATACTTAAGTTACAGATCATCCGGATTTCCGGCTATCCGGAGCGGGATTCACCCACATTATTTCCGATAAACCGGACTTCACTAGTTATATTCTATAAGTGCAAACTTATCTTATTGTAGACGACATAAAATTTATTCATAATTTTTTTCTCTAGGATTGCACGACTTTTGAAAATAGCTAATATAACAATAAAACTATTTTTTATACCTTATTAGTGTCCTATAACATCATACAGCATACAATAAAGCTGTGCTGTTAGCGATTCCCAAGCTGTAGACCTTGTTTGATAAAAAAAAACACACTATATCAACAACAAAAAATCAAAATAAATGTTAAGCTAATAAAATTAACTATTAAGAACTGACTTCTAATCAGTATTTATGCAAAGCCGTATGACAGCCACAAGCCTGATATTTAACTAAAAATGAGTCTTCTTAGGGTGTTTACGGAACTTCTATTGTTCAGTTCTCGGCAAAACAATATGTCTTGGAAGGCTGATAAAGGTACAATGGAACGGTGACAAAGCGGAGGGAGATGTATCTAGAGACTTACCGGAAGCCGAGAGAGATCTGGAGCGGACATTGGACTGGACCGGAAGTCAAACATAACGTCGTCGATCTCATACCTAGACGGGGCAAAACACTTACACAACGAGATACTGATATCACTAGGTATTTCTCTGAGACTTAACGAAAAATTAATCAAATACACCTCTTCAGTTGATTGTCTTTCTGAGTAAAAGGTGTTTTATTAAAATTAATTCTTCGTGATTTTAGTGACACAGGATTGCGAAATTACAGTTACCAAGTGTGAAATTGCATACTAATTACAATTCAAGGAAGTTTGTTAATACTTCTTAGTTTTTAAATAAACAAAAGTTGAAATGCCTCGAAATGACTTTCACTAATTAGGGGTGAACAATATAAGATGAAATTCTGGGGAAAAGCGGAAACACAATGATAGTTTTAATTTTATTCTCTCAACTAGTTTCTTTTATTCCAATAGTTATTACAGTATTTATAAATTGTTTATTTACCAGATATTCAATTACTACGTAATGAATTTTCTGTTAACAATTACAACCTATAGCTCCTACGAATAGCATCAAATTCGACAATTATCATGAAATAAATATACTATTTCACCCGGTTCTAAGCTCTTTACTGAGTTCAAATATTTAAAGCATTTAGATTATTTACAAATTCACAAAAATAGTCCATCTGAAAAACATACCAACTTTGAGTTGTATTATTCATTTATCCTTTATCTCACCAATTCCGTCAAGGTATTTTCATCATAATTTGATGAAAATGTGATAATAAGGACAATACAATTCTAAAGACTTTTATCTAAGACAGTTAAATGCTCTCTTACACACTGAAGTAAGGACCTTATGTCATTGTGATGTTTGTATCGTCACGACTTCCAGGACTTTTTATGAAATAATATTTTAATAAGCATAAACTATCAATTTTTGTTGATAAAGAAAGGTACCCCAGGTACCAAACAATTGAGGTTCCAAATAGTATTTGTAATAGTAATTTCAAGGCGTAATTTTTCAATACGTTTGGTAAATTAGCAATAATGCCATTTCCACAACAAATGTTCTGATTTTATAACGTTAAATCTTTAAAACGAAGTGCTTTTCGATATTTACTAAACCTACAAATTTCCTAATACCGAGCACTAACCAAACCAAACCTTACACCAAACTTTGCCCCACCTGAAGTGACGAACAATATGAGTTCAAAGATTATTAAATATCGGTTTTTTTTGTTTTGATATTTTCGATCAAATATCACAAACTCTGTCGTCAATATCGGTTCTAGATATCAAATTGTAATTGGTTTAATATATTTTGCTGTTTAATTAAACATAGAATTTAATTTCCAGAATCGATAATGAAGTGTAATATCTTGTTGGAAATCAAATATCGTAACTATAATTGATTATTAGGATTTAGTATTATTATCTAATTCAAGCAAAGACGTAGTATCGAAAGATCACAGACCACAGACTATGTTTGTATCGATTTAATAATGATTCGACCATGGAATTGTTTTAAATTCATACCGGACTTTGACGAGTTCGGGAATTTGGCCAGTGTTCAGAATTTGGTGATATCACCACAGTTCTCAAAAATAAAAAAGTTTTTATTTTTATTTATATTTTTTTAATTTAAAGGAAAATAATCGAGAGCTCAGAACTATCAACAGAAAAATATTTGAAAAAAATCAAAAACTATCCATCTACTATCAAATAACAACTATCAACCTGAAAACTACATAAAATTTTATGACCATTCACTGAGTACAAATATAAAACTAATTAAATTTTAACTTCAGCGATTCTTCATTAAAATTTAATTCAATTTCTGTTTTCCTAATCCAACCAATTTTTGTTGTGGCTATTTTTCCATTAGATGGCGCGTTCCATTTGAGTGTAGTTTGAAGGATAATATTTGTTTGAAAACCATCCTATTAATATTGAATGATAATTCAATTACTTGAATAACCGTTTTTGGTTCTATTACTCATCACTAACTCAAATAAGCGATGAATCTGTATTACAGTAACTCATAACAGTGTTTTCACTGTAAGAAAGGGTTTTAGCTAATTACAAAATAGTAATTTTAACTTTTTTAAGAATTAAGTCATTTACCTGTTGTTAAATCGTGCTGTTAAATCATTTCCCTGTCGTAATAAATCTGCCAAATTAACTTTGGTGGCGTCATCCTTTAATCCACCTACGTGGAAGTCACGAATTGTGGACGATTTGCGAGTGATGGTCGGTGGAAGTAGTGTTCTCTTGTGTGGATTAACGTCCGCACTATTGAATACTACGTTAATCTGCTAAGACCATCCTCATAATTAGACGAATTCATAATTCAGAGGCCGTGGTTCAGATTCCACGTTAAACTGATGTCCATTAGTTGTCATCGGCTGTTGGGCTATTAATTAACAGTCCTGTCTAAGGAACATGTCAGCCTT
This sequence comes from Nephotettix cincticeps, assembly GCA_023375725.1. Taxonomy (NCBI): domain Eukaryota; kingdom Metazoa; phylum Arthropoda; class Insecta; order Hemiptera; family Cicadellidae; genus Nephotettix; species Nephotettix cincticeps. The sequence goes on from CM041788.1 coordinate 40,134,848, forward strand.
AGTCAGTAACAAGACTACAAGATCGCGCCACAATCATCTTACACTTAATCCTCATTCATACTTGCCTTAAAATACCTACCTTGGTCACCATTTCAATAATCTGATTTCTCATTTCAATTGACAAGAAATAGGAAACAAATAAGATTACTAATTCTAAATACCACGATCGATACGAGACATTCCGCAATACATCCGCGGTTCAACGCGTCCACTTGTACCCCACCCCCACGGCACCACGGCCCCCTCAGCTACTACCTCTTCCACTCGAGCTACGTTCACAACTTATCCTGTTAAGGTGTGGTCTTTAATTATCGTACAACCCCTTTCTAAATACGGCAAACATAAGTTTAAAATAGACGGGTAGCTCAGAGGTAGCCTGTTAACATCGTGATCTGACGGTTGCGTGTTCAATTCCAGACTGTGTCACCATTTTAATTGACCTGTCAATTAGCCACCTGTCTAACAACATGTTGTTGGCACTTAAAATTAGGAAAAAGATATGGTGTGGACCGTTCCTTAACGAAATGTTGACAAAATTCCACTAGCTTTGATAAACAATCATAAAAAATTAAACTCATAATAACGTTTTTATTTATACATATCTATTTGCCTTTAGTACTAATTAAAAGCAAAATGTAAAACACTTGGATTTATTTAAACTAAATTCCAGTGAAGCAACACAAGCAGAAGAAATAATTAAAAAAACTATCTCTAAGAGCTAAAAGGTTTTCTTCGCAGTGGAAGAATGATAGCGAATCAGAGTGATGTAGACTGTAGAGGCAGATAGCAGCCTGGCACTGCAAGCAAGCTTGTTTAATCTAACAGTGCAATATATCTAGACAGCTGATACTTCATAGTTGATACAACACCGGTTGTGTAATTTATTTCTTGAAAGATCTTTAGATTAATAAAGCTCTGATTTAGTACCTCTTTAATCATAGTTTGTTTCCTTGGTAGTTTATAAGTTGAAATGAATTTGTTGAACTACAGTAATAAATTTATTTACTCTAGGAAACCTCAAGATATGCAAAATATCTGTTAATTTATGTTCATTTAAAATTAAACATAACAATAATAAAAGATAACATTTAACTACAGTTAACATAACATCCTAAAATATTAACAAAATTAATAAATTTTATGAAAATAATAAATATTATGTTAAGAAATGTTAACAATGATAAATATCTAGACTTCCATCTGCTTGGCAGGGGTTGAAGTAGGTTTTAAAAATATATGTGGTCATTTAAAAAGATGCATAGAGATCAGTTTGTAATTCTTATGAAGTAATTTTACCTGAAATATAAAATTTTGTCCGGTTGTCTGGTTGGACAGATTCTAAGTAATGCCCATGGTTAAAGACTTTATTAGTGAAAGATATAATATTTACGAACGTGTTTTTTACTGTCTTTTTGAATTTCAATTCACAACATTTTGTATATAGTTTATTTCAGAGCTGCAAGACTTCGTTAATTTTTCTTTGATTGCCTGCATTACAAAAATTTTCATAGTTGATACAACACCGGTTGTGTGTAATTTATTTCTTGAAAGATCTTTAGATTAATAAAGCTCTGATTTAGTACCTCTTTAATCATAGTTTGTTTCCTTGGTAGTTTATAAGTTGAAATGAATTTGTTGAACTACAGTAATAAATTTATTTACTCTAGGAAACCTCAAGATATGCAAAATATCTGTTAATTTATGTTCATTTAAAATTAAACATAACAATAATAAAAGATAACATTTAACTACAGTTAACATAACATCCTAAAATATTAACAAAATAATAAATTTTATGAAAATAATAAATATTATGTTAAGAAATGTTAACAATGATAAATATCTAGACTTCCATCTGCTTGGCAGGGGTTGAAGTAGGGTTTAAAAATATATGTGGTCATTTAAAAAGATGCATAGATATCAGTGTATAATTCTTATGAAGTAATTTTACCTGAAATATGAAATTTTGTCCGGTTGTCTGGTTGGACAGATTCTAAGTAATGCCCATGGTTAAAGACTTTATTAGTGAAAGATATAATATTTACGAACGTGTTTTTTACTGTCTTTTTGAATTTCAATTCACAACATTTTGTATATAGTTTATTTCAGAGCTGCAAGACTTCGTTAATTTTTCTTTGATTGCCTGCATTACAAAAATTTTCAATTATATTGAATTTATTTCTCGCAAGCCGTTTGTGTACAAGATGCTGCGCGCGTTTTTAACTCTCTAGCTTAAGGTAATTGAGATCTTAATTTATACATATATTCTACTTTCCTAATAATTATTGATTTTAAACTTTTTAGATTTTTATCTTACTGAAATATGAGTTTATATATGTATATCAATAAATTAACACTATATCAATAAACATGGCAGAAAAAAACCTAGCCTATATAAACTCAATAACATTAAGAAATGCAATAAATCAATAACATGGAATATACAAGTGTGTGTGTGTAAGTGTTTGTGTATGTGTATGTGTGTGTGCCTTCAAATGGGTAGTGGCGTCATAGTTTAGTTATAAAAACAGCTGTTTAGATGTACTCAAAGCATTCCCTTTATCTATGATCTAACCTAATTTCCACAAATAAGTAAAAACAAACATTTCGTATCAGTATTATTATAATCCTTTACGTCTGTCGTGCTGGAGACCAGGTGGTCTGTTCACAAAAAAAGCAATTCATGACATGCTAGCCTCACGGTTCTTACATTCTTACGAATTTGGTAAAGCAAAGACAGAGTGAAACCAAACTTTATCATTTTCAACAGGATAATGATAGCTATAACTTTTACACAGCTTAACAGTTACACTAAATAATTATCAGTGCAAAAACTGACATATAACGAGGATACCAGGATAAATGTCACTACTACAATCCTAACCAACAATTATTAACTGAACAGTGTTTTGTGTTGCTGTTGCACATTAAAATTCATCACTGACACAAAAAAAGTTTGGAAATTAATTCCTTAGATCATGGTAAATTTAATAATAGGCCTAAGCCTTTTACATAAATTCTATTTACATCTTCATCTAAAATGATTCGATTAGTTATGAGTTAATATGAATTTTAATATGAATTCGATAAGTTATGAATTTTTGTTGTTGTGTTATTTATATTTAATAAATTACAAAATTTGGGTAATTTCTTTCTATTCTGGTTGTTACTGGGAGTGCATTCCATTCTTGACAACCAGTGACACAAAACTAATTACTGTACATAATTCGCCTGTGGAGCGGAGTCGAAGGTTTCGTGTCTCCTTCTATAATATCTCTTCTACTAATGCCTTTTAGAAATATTTAAGTACTGTGTTGTGTGTCGGCTCACTGTTGAGGGTCATTGAGGCTGCAACTATCTGCTATTAGGACCATCACAAAATCTTGTCAAGATTTTTCTCAGGATTGTACAAGTATCGTGCAGATTATGAATCGTGTGCAATAACAAGTGAATCACCAATCTACTTAACACTTCGTCACGGTTGAGTGCGCCTTAAACATGCAAGTATACTAAAACTAATTTAAAGATTTTATAATTTCAGAAAACTACGGTCAAAGTGGCATCCAAGCGTTCCGAGAGCTGGCGGAGAGAGCAAGCATCTGTATCGCCAAGGAGGACTCGGTACTGAGCAACGCCGAGGATGAGGTGTTCGACAACGTCGTGAGGAAGCTGGACCAGGACCAGAACGCGAGGGTGGTGGTGTGCTTCTGCGAGGGGATGACAGTGAGGGGGTTGCTGGCGGCCACGTACCGGCTCAATCTCACGGGGAGGTTCATCTTCCTTGGCAGGTGATGATCATTTAAATTATAAGTGGTGAGGTCTATAAACAGTTTAGAAACTCTGTATATTAATTTTATACAATTGATATTTCGGGTAAATGACATATATTAAATGTATCAACACATTGCTTCAATTCATCGCATTACTTCTTCAGTAGGACAAGTTCCTCCCTTTTCAGATATAGTTTAATTCTGTTTTTTTTAGTGTTGATTGATATCAAAGGGCGATATGAAGAGAATAAAATTTCCATACAAAAATATTCTAGGCCTACTTTTTGCACATGTTTGCCAACCTATTTTAACCTTATTGGCAAACAATTTAAAAGATGTTTAGAACGTTTTCGGTAAATTTTTGTGGTTCGAATAGTGTGTTGAGTGTTTTAGATGCACACCATTTACGTAAGAAAACATCGTCTGTAGAATTTATTCTCCGTGGTGATCAAACATTCTTTACGTATTCAAAAATTACATGAGAAGAGGTATTCCTTTTAAATATTACAAACATCTCTCAATATACTGATTTATGTTATTTAGATTTTTATTGCGGACATTTTCCAAATAAATAAATCAAATCGTGATGGAAAATGTCCGCAATAAAAATCTAAATAACATAAATCCACTCTTACCTATAATTAATTTTAAACAAAGAAAGGATACCGATTTTAATAAACTTATAATATATCATTCTACTTATAACATTTTCTACTACAAAAATTTGTTTGTCGTCGAATTTGTTGTCGAATTAACGATGTGTAATATCTAGTATACTCGTTCTATATTACTTTTTACTTAGTACTTTTTTTAAATATTTACGAAATGAAAAAGCATTCTTACTTTCCAAAATTAACAAAACTAATTTACTCAGATCTTAGTAAATTAGTTACCATTGGTAACAGTTCTAAATGATTGTAAGGATCATTTTACGTCTAATTAAGTCAATTTTAAAATAGATACGACCCATTTATTTAAAAATCACAGAAAGTAAAAGTCACCTAATATGTGATATGTCTCATACCTAACCTACCTAAAAGTTCCATGTTGTACACAGTAAAAGTTCCAGTCTCACAGACACATTTAACACTAACGAATTGTTTTTCTCCGTACGTCGAGTCATTCAAGAGCTTGAGCTTTCCAAAATGAACCCATTGTTGCGGAGAAGTGAAGTCTTAATTTGAAACGTCTCGTGTCGCACTCAAAGGTTCCACTTCTCAACCCCGTCCTCAAGGGTAGAGGGTAGAGGCTGCGTGCGGCTTAAAAATGGAAATACTACTTCTGTACCGTTCAATCTTCATCCCTGCATTACATCAGTTTGGGTTTCAAACCTTTATGGTAACTCTCGTCGATTCATTATTTCAAATTATCTAAATGGTAAATTTAGTTTTACTTCATTTTGCCTTCCGTGGTTTTCCCAATTATTTCAAGTAAAAATTTTAATCACTATTTTGTTTCGTTAGCAATTAATCAGTCTAAAAGACTACCGGTTTTGACAGACTATTAAAGTGTAATAATTTTGAAGCAAAACAATACAGTATAACAAGAACAGTAACAATACAGTACAAATATCATGTAAATTTATTTTTTCATCACACTAAACAGAAAATGTTTCTGTTGAAAGGTTTTTGACAGAATATTCAGAGGTTTGAGATAACATATATTTTCGTTCTAGTATTGACAAAAGTCATGGTATTACAATAAAATTCGACAATAATAGGTACAATTGGCGTTTTTCATTACAATGAAATTCAATAAGCTGATTTCGATCCTCACTTTTAGTTACGGAAATATTATTTTCCTGGCCTATGATAATAATGTGGTGATAAAATAACATATGTCCACATATAGTAGTATTCTATTGTCCTCATGAAGTCACCGGAAAGCTGTGATGTGGATGCCTAACCGAGGCCGGGAATAATGTGTTACGATAAGTTATGTTTTGTTTGTAAATGGATGGACAAAAATATTTTGATTTTTTTAATTGCAATGTATTTTTTGAATGGTTTAGTGTGGTGAAAAATATTGTTTGTAACTCGTCCGGAAACGTTTTGCCATCTCTTAATTGTTTAAAGTTCTCGTTTACGTCACGGATTTCAAACATTATCTTAAGACCGGAAAACGCCACTTTTGGCTCTTTTCGTAATACTTTAACCTTAATAAATAATGATTTCCGTTGTACTATTTACTTATGGTTTCATTTTAAGAAAATAAACAACTATTTAACCTTACTTACTCAATTAGACTAATAGAATACCGATGTTCTGATACGTTTTGAACTTTAAATAATGTGATTGGAGTATTTTCCACCCTCTTTTACCAACGAGACAATACAAGTGGAGTTATCTGTAGTTAGTGTAGTTATGTAGTCACTGTTGTCTAGTTTGGCATTGATTGCTTGCTATAATCCACGGGATGGACAGCCTGTCATGTCATAGGCGGTTACGACAGACAAGTCAAGTTAATGCTAACACGTTAGCACATGTTTTAAAAACAAAATGTACGCTAAAAAAGAAAAATTACGCTAACACAGTAGAAAGTTAATATTGCATAGGTATGACAAAATGTATGACACCTCTATTAAGGCGGTCGTTTAAGTAAAACCATCGAGATAAAGTACGCTTTATTGATAACTTATTTAATTTTTTTTTGAAAGGTACAAAACCCGTTAAAACTATTCACACTGAATGTAATTGTTATTGATATTATGGTTTAAATAAAAATTGTATAAATGCATACACTGTATGTATACGGGGGACGAATGCGACGGGCGGAGGAAGAAGAGTGCTAACGAACCTGACGGTAAAAGTAGACTCTGGATCACTAAATGAAGCTCTATTGTCTCGTGAATTGATCTCAATGTAACGAATTGATAGAAAATGTAGTACAATTTGTTAGTCTTTCAGGTTTCAGAAGTTTTTTTACAAATTTACAGATATTTTCAGTAATTTCAGATATAATAATGGTTCATAAGTTGAAAGGTTTAAGTGTAAAATTTCCAATATCAGGTTTGTTTGCAAAATATTAAAAAAATGACTATGTTTTGTGAAAGCTCATTAGAAATTACCGGACAGGGTGAAGGAAACGTATGAACAAACAGTCCTTGTTCCAGACTATTGATGACTCTTGTCACATTATAAGGGGTGCCTACTACGGTACCTTACCAAATTTAATTGCTCCAAAGCTCATGTTGGAGGACACTTAATTATTGAGATTTTACTAGTGGAGACTTTCTAGTTCAGAAGAAGTTTATATATAATCATGACAATATTTTCGTCTTATAGTAACTATTTCACCTATATTTATATGCGTAAGGCTAAGCGCACACTGGCGATTTTTCCAACGGCCGATTAAAGGATCGGCCGAGTAAAAATTTCCTTTTGTTTATGTCTAGGTGCGCACTTTAAACACTTTGGAGCATTAGTTGAGGAATGAATTTTGTCAACTGATGTGTTGTGGTTTCTGTAGTAAAATGTAAAACACAATGGATCTTATAGAATTAACTTGTGTTTGTGCTTTACTACTTCGAGCAAGGAAAAAAGGACAACCAAGGTATTGGTTCCATCATATTGTAAGTCAAACACTTTTATAGGGGCATTTATCATTTCTATACAGACATGTCTGTCAGTACATACTTTTTTAAATTTTCATCATACAACTGTGGACTTTCTATTTCAGCTATTCTCTATTCAGCGACGAAATCGCACATATTTTTATACATGCCAAGACAATAATTATAAAAACACTACGAATCACAAAACAAACAACTGTGCCAGAGGAGAAGAATTAGTAACTGGCCGATTATTTATTCGACTGTGTGCGTGGACAGGTAACAATCTGTATGTTATAGACGACCGCCGACCATCGCCTCGTCTACAAATCTGTGACATTGCAACAGATTTTTAAATCGGTGAGATTCTTGATCGCCTGAGCGCGCGCTTTCATTCTAATCTACGTTGTACAGATTGGCCGACGAGATAGCTGCCTTGGAATAATCACCCGTGTGTGCTATGCCTAATTGTTGTCAAGTGAAGCAAAGTGCTAGTTCGAAAACTGTTTTCACAAGTATTGATAAAGTATGAGTATTCAGGATGAATGTAAATACATTAAAAGTTTATTCCGTTTAAAGTTTAAAGGGTTTTTTGAATCGAAACAGAACACTTTCTGCTCTACGAAATTACATTACTAGATAACAAACGATGACCGATAAATCGTTACAATAACAATCGAATGGTCCAATCTCGATCATTTTGCTGGTGTAATATTGTCAGATTGTTATTAGTAGTCTGGAAAACAATAACCATCGAGCATAGATCACCACAACAATGGTGCAGTGTTGGTTCGTGCGATGAATGCAACCTTTATAGATCATACTGGAAGTTAAAAAGTCTGTAAAAAATGCAACGGGGGTTTCTGAGGTGTTATATAAAGCATATATACTTTTTTTAATTAAGGAGACATAAGATGTTTCTAAGCTTCCTAATAACATTGTGATTGTTTTAAAAATCCTTAAATATAACATCAAAACGTTTGAAGAAATTGAATAAAGTCAGGGAGTTTAATGGAGTTGGAATTAGTTTCATTCTTCCTTCTGCTTTAGCGCACAGTAAACTATAGCCCTGAAAGGCATCCTTTTATACTTGTTCATGAGACAGAAATGTTCTTAATTACGAAACTCTATTGGCTCGTTTTGGCCGCATGGTAATTACTGACCATGGTACTCTTGAACTGAAGCTGAGAACTTTCTAAAGGGGTCTTTTCTTCTGGGATATATTTCAATCTATATGAATTGGAGAGTCGGTTCATCGATTTGATTCATTGGAGCAATGCTCATACAAAGTATTGTCTTGTGTGTTTTCCTTTTAACAAGGAACTTTTCAAACCCAACCGCTTCTATCAAACACTTCAGGTTTGGTTAAATAATAAGTTAACTAATATCTCTTAAAAGTGATATCTAGGTCTCTATCTAGTATCCATCGTTTGTTTATCGAATTAACAGATGAGTTATACCTCTGAACTATCCAACTATGATGGATCTGTGAAGTAAATTCAAAATCAGCTAGGTGCCTTAGTCACGTGCAATGACTAGAACACAAGAGGTGATCGCTCACCACCAGCTTTGAACCAGGAGTGTTAGACTTATAAGGCCAGTGCAATATCCTTGAACTTAAACTCCAACTCAAAGCCTTTTTATTTCCAAAAATTAATTTAAGAATATATCAATAAAGATACTATGTTTTTACAAATTATACTATAATATTAAAACTTATGTTACTGCTTATATGATTTTTTTACCAAATGAATAGCATTTTTAAACTATATATTGAAATTTGCCTACAAAGGCTGGAAACCTGTGCGTAGGTTATCAAAACAAGTAATTTATTTTAAAATAAAATTGAACATGGGAAGTATTGTTTAGCTTTAGAGAGAAACAATATAAAAAACTTGAAAACTATAAATATGGAATTAAGTCCTTTAGTTAATTTATTAATTTTACTTAATTGAATTTAATTAATTAGTTTAAAATGGTAGAAACATGCATCTAAACGGAACAGCATAGACAACAAAATCCAGACCGAGCGACTAACAGTTGGGTTTGGCATGAGTGAGCACGACTGTCAGGTCAAAGTGAGCATCCAATGAATAGGTTATCTATAACCGGACGTGACAAGCACCTCAATAGCAATCCGTCCAATTTCTAGTAGACAAAGTTTGGCTACTTTATTTTCGTCTTGTATGTAACCAGCTTATTATTGTGTAAGTTTTTTGGGTGCGGAGGTAAATAATTTGTGAAATATAATGCGAATTTTTATCTGAATAGGTACTGCATAGATTAAAAATACAAATCGATTTGGTGTACTCAAGACACTACCAGAGAGAAGTAAAGTGTCCGGCCAAACTAGACTGTTGCTGCAATTTCAACACTATTATCTCGGTTTGTTGACTGTACTGTCGTAGTGACGGCTGGGCGGACCGTAGTGACGTGGCCGACGGCTACGAGGCCCAGGCCCACGGCAGCCTCTCCATCCGCATACACTCGCCTTACGTGCACTCCTTCGACAGCCACTACTTCCAGCTCAACCCCTTCAACAACTCGCGGAACCCATGGTTCAAGGAGTTCTGGCAGTGGCGGTTCAACTGTTCCATGCCTGGGGAGGCCGAGACAAATCTGTCACGGCCGAAGACCTGCACAGGTCAGTGTTATTGTTACACATGCTCGTTCATAATCTATTTTGGTTGTTTTTAAGAGTGTTTAGGTTCTCCTATACCTTTCCGCTCGTAGGTTACATGTCTGTACGTTTACCTATATTTGTTTATGGGACACACATAGTGTGTTTGTGGGAATTTTGTTTTAAGAGCGGGAGAACCCTTACTTTGTAGTTCATTGGCAACCAACTTCGGCTATTGATAAGTAACTATGACGTATCTAGCAGATACAGGGTGAACCAACATAGCTCTAGGTGGACAGTACTGATAAAAACTTAACGACAACACCGTAATGCGAGCCAGGGACATCTCTAACTCAGGTTTATAGTCAATCATTTTGTAATGAGCCCCCAGTTGACTTGACGTTAGATTCAGTTTGATTTTAATATTTTTTCTAAATATTTGGTATTAATACACGATAAAAGGAAAAGAAGGTATTAATTGTTAAATAATTTTTTTATGGTTAAAATCCTTCCGATTTATTCCTTCTACTGTTTCTTCTTGGCACATTTGTTTTTTCTTGGTATTGCCAACACAATTAGTTATAGTACTCATTTAAGACTCATTTAGTCAGTATTTTAAATAAGTATTAATGGAGGGTGAATCGTATTTCTTAAGAGAGGCTCTTTTACACTTCCAGCACTAAAATTGACTAAACATTTCTTCGTTGAACGTGTTAAGCGATGTTAGGACAAAGCCGATACAGTTTTTGTTTAAAATTCATGAGCAAAACTGATTGGTATCTCCGGCATCATAGAAACTGTTACGCTACCTTCTCAAAATGTTATGAGTAATGGATACATAGCTTTGTTACTGACCAATGGCAGCTCACGCAAGATTTAAAACAAAATTAAAATTATTTATCTTCATTTAGAACCTGATGTAGAACTCGACATATTCTACTTAATGGCAATATAAGTTGCACTACTGTACGTAAATACGTAAATAAATACGTAAATGAATCATTATGTTGTAATTGACTTTTTTGTTGTAATTAAAATTTCTGAGCCTCTGAAGCTGTAATAAATTAGATTTAATAGATGGTACTTCATTACCGGTGGCTTGAAAGTGGCTCCAGTAAACTTTGGAATCGAATCAAGTGGTAAAAAACACTAAGCATATCAAAAATAATGTTAATAAAAATTAAAAAAACAAAAACCTCAAGCTTACAATTACTTTTATGATACATCTATCAACCTTTAACTGTTCCTGGTAATTTCACTTAACTATTTATGAGCAACGTACATGATATGTGTGTTTCAGGAACGGAGAGGCTGAGCGACAGGTACAAGCAGGACCCCAAGCTGTCGTTCGTCATCAAGGCCATCTACACCCTGGCCTACGGTCTACACAACCTGCAGCAGGAGTTGTGTGGCCGCGACTACGTCGGCGTCTGTCCTCAGCTCTTCCCCATCAACGGATCTCTCTTCAAGGTCAGCTCTTAGTTTGGATTACACCGGATTCACGCTAACGGTGGTTTAATCTCTATATATAAAATTGAATGTATGGCTGTCTGTATGTATGTATGTATGTCCTTTATGCATTGCCAAACTACTCATCTGATCGCCATGAAATTTTAGGAAGTTGCTCTACATGTGTCCGGGAAGGTTTTAGTGAAAAAATATTTTCTAAAACCCCATAAGTTTCCATTTTATGACGTTTTAAATTTCTAATGTTAACCTTATGGAGAGTAAGTTTGTTTACAAAATGTCTATAATGAAAACATTTGATTTCTTAGCTACAGCTGATTGGTTTACTTTCCATTAGCTTTACTATCCAATGCCATCTGAATCATTCATTAATGTTAAACTATGAAGTAAATGTGTACTGTAAAAATGAACAGCTTTATTCACCACGTTAATAGTTTACGGTTTTGGGGGATTATGTATTTATATTTTTATTTTCTGTCTGATTAAAGTCACGTGTTTATATGATAATTACAATGTTTATATTATTACGTTTATTATAATAATCAGCTGTTGTATATCTTTCCTATAAACGCCGTATTACAGTTTGGGTTTGGATTGGATTTGAAAATTGTGAATTAATCCACACAGATTTATTTGTTTTATGGGAATGTTATTAATATGTTTTATCATTTCAGTATTGTTATTCACTATGCAGCGACCAGAATATATAACCTTTCACAATGAAGCCGTATTGCTATTCGACTTCAGACCATGGCCAATCTTAAAGTTAACATGTGTTTACTGTGAGGCGTTACGAAGTTCGCCGGGTCAGGTAGTAATTAATAATCCTCAGTTAAAACTGTCCGTTAAGTCCTCACTTAAACCCCAACAAAGCAAATTTGATTTCAACAACGAAATTGTACAAAATATAACTTTGGTTTCTTAAACCAGTGTTTTGAATAAATCGAAGTGGCAATGAATGAATGAACTGTCATGACACTGGGCCGATATTTCAACAAGAAAACATAATCCCCAACTTAGTTTAATGTTTATGAAGAAAGATTTTATGGATAATTAAAGTTCTTGATCGACAAAACAGTTAAATGCGATCAGTGATCACATATCTAGAGATATATTCCTTCACTAAAAACCTTGTGGAGTAGGCCTAACTTTAAAAAGTTAACTCTTTTTATCGTCAAACACCATACAAAAATCACCATCACTTTCAAATGCAAATTCGCATGCTATTCTTCTAGCATGTATGTATATAAAATAATTTGAAATACTAAAAAAACAAAGAACTCATTTACAGAAGCTGACAAGATTATACCAGATTAAGGGTAAAATATTTAAAATAAGGGGGGCAAATTTGGCGGCTAGTTATCTAACTACGTGTTAGTCTAAGCTAGTTCTAACGGCAAGTTGTGATATCCGATTAGGTCAGTTAACTGATATCTACATTTAAAGCTAGGTTTAACGGTAGTTTTAGTTTTTGATGAAGTCTAGTTTCTGTCCACTTCACGTTTTATTTAAAATGACATTTTCAGGTGGTATTGCAGGGACGTGCTATCCATTATAGACTCGTCGTTTTTGCTAATTGCTTCCAAAAAAACAATATTTTAGTATAAACTCATGACATGAATTTAAAGTCACGTAGTTGTATATCCTGATAACAGTTTCATATTTAGTTTTCTAATAGGTCATGGGCTTTTAAAGAAGTTTATTTTTTAAAGATAAATTAAGTGATATGTCTTTATATGTCGTGTTTAGTAACTGAGAAACAAATTAAGTACATCATGCTTTTTACGAAAGTTACGTTTTCTTCTCTAGTAATGTGAAGGCTAGTATTATAGACTATTTTTCTCTTCCTAATTTTCCTATTGACAGAATATGACTATCAGAATATCAATGTACCCAATTAATTCCGTACTCCCATTTTTCTGCCTGGGTAGAGAATATTTACAATGTATACTTGTACAACGAAAAAATTTGTCTTGTTAAATTTTTATTTTTATTTATTAAAAAGAAAAAAATAACGTAACATAAAATAACAAAAGAAATAACATCACACTAGGGTTAAATATAATAATAAGTTACATGTACGTTTTGGATCTAAAAAAATTATAACTACAAAAAAGATTAAGTCGAATACCGCCCGGCCAGTCGGACCTCGAGAGTGGAGGAATGATACCCTTTGAGGGCAACAATTGACTACTGCGCCCCTCATTATAAGGGGGAAACACTCCTTTTGCTTGACTTAAGCCTAGCCATGAACGATCCATACATCCAAAATACTTGATTTCATGTTCAGAGATCACTGTGAGTGATTGTAATACAACTGTGAATAAAAACCAAAACACCGTTACTTGTAGGTAATACCTTTTTTGTGCAACTAGTGAGTAAAGTGCCTTACTCGCGAGGAATCCTTACACACAAGCCGTTGGCAAGTGCGGATTAGTTACTCAAGTGAGGCAGTTGCATTTTGCACTCGAGTTGTACATTATATTTTACCTACAGTTACCATAAAACATACAAATTCTTAGGTCTACAGAAACGTACATATTTTTAAAGAGAAGTGATTTTTACTATGGATTTTCAGAATTAAAGCAAATTGTTCATACTTGTTTTCGTATTTGAGTTTTGATTTCTAAAATAAAATATCTAAAGACACCTTGCTAATTCTTTATAACGGTTCTGGTATAAAAAATAATCACTACGATTAGAAGTGGCTATAATATTTATTAATTTTAGTTTATATTGTATAAGTAATATACAATGAATATTTAATACGTGAATAATGAATTTACTTTCACTTTTAATATTTTTCACATTGGTGATTAATATTCATTATAATGGGTGCAGAAAAAACCGATACAATTTAAATTATGAATAACTCAAAGATGATCTTGGGTACAATATGTTTTATTGATTATTACAGACTTTTATTCATTGCCTGCCATTAACGAAAAACTACATAAAAATATCAAAACTGTGATCAAATGGTGTCTTTGTTTGAGTAAGCATTCTTCCAGTTTCGCTCCAAAACTGTCAAACACCTTACTCAGCATTTCAGGAGTGTGCTTGATTTTTTTCTCTTTTCGTTCGCCCAATGAGCGCGGCTTACTTATGTACACTCTAGATTTTAAGTAGCACCACAAAAAAGTCACAGACGCTCAGATGAAGGGAGCGTGCTGACCACACGATATCCCCGAAACGTAAGATTACTCTCCCACAAAACTGCCGTTTTAAGAATTCCATCACAGCATTGATTGTGAATGCAGTTGCCTCATCCCGTTAGAGCCAAATTCTTCCCAGGTCTATGCGTTTTCTCAGAATTTTAGGGATGAGGAAGTTTTGCAACTTAAACAGAGAGCGCTCTGAATTCACCGTAACGGTTCTACCATCTTCTCAAAGAAATATGGCCCAATCACACACGTATTTGCGATACCACACCACATAGTATCCTTGGGGCTATGTAGAGGTCGTTCATGTAGCTTACAAATCCATTCAAATAAAAAAAGGCCTCATCACTAAACATATATCATATACATATAGTATAAATTAATCATTTGTTCAGCAAATCTATGACGCTTTGCGTGGTCAGTTGGCTTTAATTGCTGAACAATAGAAAATTTGTATGGATGGGGATTCAGATCTTGGTGGCCCTGCGAGTACTGTTTTCCACAGGTGTACGAACTCTGGTGATGTTCTCTAGTGTCCGCGCTAATCTTAGACGTCATGTTAGCTTATTTTTTAAAGCCAAACCGATTGTTCTTAAGTTAGTAACCCACCGCATGATTGTTCTTCCGATGGAACTTTTCCATGTCGACCTTACTGAAACTTTGCACGAAACTGCCTCTAGGTAGCGATGGTTGTTGAATCATTGCTTTTAAAAAAATAATTTATACTTCAATAACAAACGCCCTTTGCACAGGTGACCACTACTTCATGGCGAATAAAATGACATCATGTTGACGTTACAACAATGCTATTCCCGTTTGCCCCGGACGTTCCTCCGCTGAGCGGTGTGCGGAAGAAAATAAGTATAATATAGTATAATATATAATAATTCAGGCTAGACCTGCTGGGTTGTGATATTATCACATACCAGAACTCCATTGATTAATGATTGCTTGAAATCCAGTGATTGATAAGGTTATCACTCAAAATCTCGGGGACCAAATTCCAGTGATATAACTCTAGATATACATAACTCTATGCCATTCCCAGAAAGGTGGGTACTTTAACCACCGAATCCACTAGATAAGGTAATAATGTACAATGCAGGATGGGTACATTTTCTTCATTTAAATTTTAACAAAATAATTTGCCGGTAGCCGTAAAATATAAAATAGATGATTACGGGTTCATAAAACCAATTACTAGACTGTGTCTTTCCAGAACTATCTGTTGAACGTGTCCTTCACCTACGGGGATGGAGAGACGGTGGAGTTCGACCGACGTGGTGACCCCCCAGGCAGGTATGTAGGTACGTCTCGACACTATCTACTTCTACATCTTCCGTATATACAGAGAAAAGTGACATATCTAAGCTGCATTCTTCTTTCTATTACATTTTGCTTCTAATTTTCTTTTACGTATTATTCGACCATTTATCTCTCTGGCAATATGTACATCTAACCTAGATCGTGTTTGTACCACTACTAACAGACAGTCCGAGGTGCATTTTACTTCCATAACGGCAGAGTGGAGATTCAAAACTTTGCATCATTTCTCACAAAAGTTTGTTCATGTGCGCAAAAAGCCATATGGCTGACGTGACTCTGTTCCGCCCAATTGTGTGATTTAGGTAGTTTTTCATGTCCACTAGAGTTATCCTATGTCATAGGCCACAAAAGATTAAGTTTTTATAAAGTATTTATACACTGGTATTTCGACACTAATAGTATTTTGTTCCTGTTACTTTGTGTACTGCTAGAAAAATACTAGATTTTTAAACATTATTAGTTTTTAGAAGTGGTGCCTACTAACCTTTTAGTTATTATTTAAAATAATTGTTTGTTATGATTTATTTAATCTAGCGTTAATCATATTTTTTTCATAAACTAATCTCTTAAAAATGCAGCGTTGCACAACATGTGCACTACATGATGCTTAACAATGTATAGAATTATTGTACTTTGAAGACATTGTACTTAAGAATTTTTTACATTCTGATCGATTAAAAAACATCGATTAAAAACTATCGATCGAACATTTAATGTAGTAGGCTGTCGGCGACCTGTATGCCGAACACCCTGACGAGACGGCAATGATATATTACTGAAGTATGACAGATTCGTCCACGATATTAGCCCCAGCCCTTGCAGCAAATTTGTTTACCAACATGACAAGTTGACAAATTTGACTTTAAGCGATAACAGATTATTATGTTAAGAAATTCTTACTAGATTTGTCATAATTATAAAACAAACACAACGTACAACATGTTTTATTCATTTGAACAATGTTGATATTTATTGTACTTCACTTTCTTTCTCTAGATGAAATTAGTCAAAAGGATGATAGAATACAATGAAGCTGTCATTTGAATTTTTATAAATATATTCAAGTACAAAGCTATGGTCTAATTAAAGGAACTAAATAATCCTGTCAAAAATGTTAATAAGTTGTAAAAACTTTTATGGAAAATAGTAAAACCAAATCATTGTATTACCTTTTATTACATACTATGTGTAGAGTATGTAAACAGAATAATCCGTACAATTTCAAAATGTGCAACTTTTTCACGTAGAAAATATTGTTATTTATGCGTCAAAGGATCGTTAGCCAATTCTGGTTTTGGAAAATTTCCTTTAAAATGTTTATTCATAAAATGAAAAACACTCAACACTCTATTCATAAAGTTGAAATAATTTTGAAACGTGCCTCGCACGCTACAATATTTTCTCATAGCAATAAAAACCTGTGTTTTCACAAGAGTTTTATCGTGATAGTCAATCACGTACAGCGACAAAATCTCAAAAACGGAAACGGACATAAACTATTAAACCTGACAGGAAATTCACCTTTGTGGATTTCAACTACAAAACTCGTCCTGTATTGTTTTTGTCCGGTTTAAAATTTGCCCAACTCATAGAATAGTTTTAAAATAGTGAAAATTTCCTTTTTTGTTTGATTTTATAGTAAATTTTATAGTTTAAAGTTTCTTAAATGGCCTAAAAAGAATATATAAAATCAAATTCCTAATGTGTATTTTGTTGATCTATTGTACCAACGGTTATTTAAAACACTAGGGACCTTCTGAGATCCTTTATTTAGTTACCAAAATTTTCAAGACAAGATTCAAATTATCTGGTAAAGACTAATAAAAATACTGGGAAGTCTGGGACGGTGGCATGTCCTGTAGTCCAGCTACTTGGAGGTCACGAATTATGGATAATTATGAGCGATGGTCGGAGGATGTGATATTCTCTGGTGTGGATAAACATCCGCGTAAATAAATAGACGTTTATCCGCAAAAACCATCATCATAATTAGATCAGTTCTTAATTCAGAAGCAAAAGTGGTTTGGGTCCTACATTAAACTGTAGGTCCCGTAGATGCCATTGGTGGTTGGGCTACTAATAAAAATTACTAGTAAAAAAATTAATAGTCCTGTCTAAGGAACATGTCAGCCTTATTCAGTAACCAGACTACAAGATTGTGCCACAATCTTCTCACACTTATTTCTCATTCATACTTAACTTAAAATACCTTACCTTCTAGATAGGTTGCCATTTCAAAACGCAATAATAATAGTAACAGTATAAAAGGGATATGTTTTAAGTATACCATCTACCCAGTACTCTATTACAGGTATTAAGGTATAAAATCATAAACCTGTGATTACTTAAGCTGTGACCCTAATCTCTAATGATCATGGAAGTCAGTCTCAGGTACAGATTAATGAACCAGGGTCCATGAATCAGGTACAACATCATGAACTTCCAGCTGCAGGATGACGGCAGCTACGACTACAAGCACGTGGGAGACTGGAACAACGGCTCTCTACACGTGTGGGAGGAGATGCAGCTGGGCCAGCAGCCTGGGGTCCGGGTGGAGTCCGTCTGCAGCAAGCCGTGCCCGCCGGGCTTCTACAAGGTCAGTTCTTCAGACCTCTTCTGTTTCCACAGGAGCAGGTCTCTATTTTCGGATTTACGTGGAGCCTAATTTATCGATTAAATTTATTTACGATTGTCCTATTTAGCAAAAAGAGCCAAATATATAGGTGAGTATTTTGTATTATTATGTAAAAAAATTACGATGGAAGTCCAACAGTCCATAGTGAAAATGAAGTCTATGTACATATAATAATTGACCATAGACATGTGAAGTTTTTGGAAATTCGACGGTTTTTTAGTCACTGGTTATGGCAGGTGAATAGGTACTATTGTAGTTCGATGTTCAAATGATTAATAGTGAACGTAAACATCAATAAATCATGACAATTCAAAAAACTTCATTTAACTCTATGAAGGCTGACAGCATTCTGTGTTCAGACTATTTTAAGAGTGTTAAAAGTTGAACAGGTGTTTAGAGAAATTTTTGCAGTTTTTTTATCTTCGGTTAATGGAGAATATATGAGTGTTTGTAATATTCGAATGGAAGAGTTCATTAAGACGCCAATATCGCGGATATCGGAGATATGCTTATCTAGATAACTGATTAGTTTGGAGAAACATTAATTTAAGTATTTGTCAGAGGTCTGTTATGAATTGGCTGTAAAATCTTTTCACCCAGCACGACGGGGTCGTCATGATATCCAAATATTTCAACTGCAACAGTGTGTTATTTCCCTAATGACAGCTTACTGCGCTGGTTTGTGGTCAGAATTTGCAAAGGCCATTCGTCGTAATTAATGGTGTAGTTCTGGAATACGAGAATTCGCAGTGTTTTGTATTGTTGATTATAAGTGGAACTTTACAATGATCGTATATTTCACGAGTTTTAAATCTCTTGGACGTTATTTTGGTAATTGGTGAACAATACGGTTTTTATTTTATTTTCAACGGATGTGGAATTTTTTACGTTTTAAATGGAAACAACCCGAACCTCGGTTTTGGTGCAACTAATGTTTCTGGTTTTGGTACGTTATTGCATAACGACAACTTATTGTTAGAAAGGTAATTAATAGTTCGGTTGGTTATGTAAAAACAGGCTCAGAATCAAATCTGTCACCCTCGAATTGCAACATGTGTACATTACCACTGTGCTAACTAGACATTATATGCACTGTCTGAATCCAGTGTTGAATTTAATTACTTCTTTAATTGACTTCAGATCACTCTATAAAATATTGAATTAGAGATTTTCACTCGGTCATTTTATTTTTATTAAATTCAAAGGCCTATAGCAAAATATCTATCTATAAAAATATATCATTTAGCACTGAAACTGGAGAGATTCGGCCATATACCTATTCTACCTATATATCTATTTTAGTGACATTCCTTTTTTAAGTTTAAAATACATGAGGTATTAAAATTTTAAAATCAAATATTGTTGTATAATTATTTTTTTCCACAAAAGCTGCTCGGACCGACCTCGGTAAACGAAATAATTTATTTGTGTAAATTTGACCAAGCACATTAGCCACGAAAGAAGTAGACCACAAAGACTTAGAGATAACATGCACTTCCACTAGAAGCACGTGTTTGGTGTCGAAAAGCGGCCAAGTACCTGTTACTGTTTCGTATTGAGGTTACAGTGCAGAGAGCCAATATAATGTCTTGTAATATTTGCATCGTATTCTTCCTCAACCTGTACACGTCTGCATTTGTATGTTATTGAAATCCTCACTATAATAAGACGAAAAACATTTCCTCATCTGGGTTAAAAATTTCAAACATTTGAATATCAAAACATAGGCTATATCTAATCTTGTATGAATATTGAATCAATTAATATATTATGAACCTACTTTATTGTCTGCAAATGTAGTTCATATAAAGGAATTACAGAGTGTAATAAAAAAGTGCATTTTTGTTCTAAGATAAAAAAATTAGTAAATCACTGGCGAATACTTAGGTTGGAATAAGTGTTTTTAAACAATAATTAAAATAAGTTATACCTGCTTTTTATTGTTATAGGGATTTTTGTACTCACTACTAGTTAAATCAAGATTAAGTAATATCAAACATTAAACAAGTTTTATCTTGTTTAGTTTACGTACCTGATCATTGTTCATTATTATGAATAACGTTATCTTTTTATATCTTATTGGTCCACTTTTGGTATGTAACCCCTAGTCTGTTCTCTGACTGGTATTTACTCGTCAGAAATTATTTAAAACTTTAAAATTAAGTATATTAAAAAAAGCTGTTAAATTACTGGTAAATAGTTTGGCTATATAGTGAGACGAGTTTCCTTACCACCTTCCTTCCAAAAATAAAAACTAAATTAATTTCAATTAGTAAAAATTAAATTAATTTGGCACCAAGGGAACCAAAAGGCTCAAGATGGACTCACCGTGTCCTACGTTTCCTATTTTAACAACCCCCTTCTTTCCAGTATCTGTACAATATTTCTCTGGAAAACGTGTCTAGCTGGCTTTGCTGGGGCCTCCTAACCCTGCAGAATCCAACAACTATTTACGACAGCTAAGTCATCTCAAAACAACTTCAGGACTGTATGTTTGCAGAACTTGCAGACTGGTGGGCAGGAGCAGAAGTGTTGCTGGGTGTGCGTGCCGTGCGAGGCCAACGCCATCTTGGTGGACGAACTGACCTGTCGCCCATGTCGGTTGGGGTTTTGGCCTAACAAGAACAAGACCGGTGAGTGAACATTGTGAGAAATCTTACTCGAACCTTTGACCACGGATTTCAATTCATAGTTAAAGCTCGTACTTGTTAATGCTTATGTGTTTTGAAGTCTCCTTAAACAGTTGATAGGACGCAAGACATATATATCCCAGGCATGACGTCATCCGATAAAGATTGCAGCCTCAACCTAGGCGGCTTCGTAAAGGTTTAGTGAGTAACCCATACCCATGTTCAGCTTCATGTGGGGCGCCACAATCCTCCTCCCCACTTTTTCTCCATAGTTCGTGCGTCAATTAGTTCAGCATATAAAAATGTATCATCCCTAAATTAAGGAATAATGTCCTAGCAAATTCGATCCAAGCGATATCAGATATTTTTCATGACAATTGGAAAGAGGAATGTTTAGCAATTAGAAAGGCAGGACTGTATAGGATTGGTTACTCGGGAAGGTGAAAACTAATCTGGTTTCTTACTTTAAAGCTATACGCTCGGTTACTTGACAGCGACGGAGTAATATTACCTTGAATACGTGCAAGAATACAAATCAGCCAGTGTTCTAGCTCTAGCCCCAAAAAAACAATGAGTATGAAAGAGGTGCTCATAATGGATACAACGATAATGTATTTCTATGAAAGTTCTTTTTTAGAATTTTAAATTAAACATTCTTTAGTCCAGTATGAGAATATATACAATTTATTTTTTTATGTTCTACTATACATAATAGTAGACAGTACAAAATTCAGTCAACTATAATTAAACATATTCAGTTCATCAAGATGCTGACTGCGTCATTGAGTTATTATTTTAGAAAGATAAGCAGAAGAATAGCCTTAATTAATAAGTTTGGGTGTTTCATAAGGTTGACCCTGATATTCAGATTATTCTTAAATTATGATGCTTGAAGAATAATATAAATTATTGAGGTTTAAAATAACTTTAATATTTTTTCCAGTGAGTTTAATCTCATAATATGAACATGTACAGTTAGCTTCTAGAAATACGTAAAATCCTGTCTATTGATATTCTTGGCTCATTGTATTAACTACATCTCTCCATATCCTTTTATTTCTGTATAGGTCCTCCTCGTTCACTACCTCTCACCCTAATCTCCACTTCCCTCTTATCTTGATATTTTCATCTTCTTTTCACGCCTTCCTTTCGGACTTCATCCCACCATCTCTATCAACTCCGATCTTCCTACAAATTATCTATCCTTAAATGCTTTTAAGATACCATCAGTAATGTTCATTTTTATAACTTCCCAATTAAGCCTCATTTTTCCATTTTCTTGTTTTACTTTAAATCTATTTAAATGTCATTTATCTCGCTCCTATTCTGATCCATTCTTTCTTCTACATTTCACACTTCTGGCCCACAAGTAACTAAGTAGCACCGTAAATAGTTATAACACAATTTGTAAATGGTTAATTTGCATTTATTGGTACCACCTAATCTAATAGTATTTTGGGGAGCGTGCTGGTCTAGGGGTAGAGCGCGGGCCTTTGGTGCCCAAGGTCCCGGGCTCAAATCCTGCCAATCACCAATGGCTTTTCGCTATATGATAATGCTGCAACCCACTAGGTCTAGCCTGCAGTAATATGCAAAACGGTTCCGGGCAATGAGCTAGTTCAAAGACCTGGGATGAGAAGGTGGGGCAAAAAAATCTAATAGTATTTGCTTCAAATATCGGTTGAAATTAAATCTGATCCCTCCAGCTGATCTCTGTCTGTGTGTGGTTGTCTAGTGTGCGACCAGATCCCCATAGAGTTCGTCAAGTGGACGGACACGGAGGCGGTCGTCTCCATCGCGTTCTCCTGCCTCGGCTTCCTCAGCACGTTCCTCACCGCTGGAGTGTTCGTCCGCTACAACGACACGCCGGTCGTCAAGAGCTCGACGCGCGAGCTGAGCTACATGATCCTGGCCGGCATGACCCTCTCGCACGCCACCACGTTCCCTATCCTGGCTCGTCCCTCGATACTCAGCTGCAGCCTGTCGCGCGTCATGCCCGGCCTCAGCTTCGCCATGATATACGCCTCTTTGCTCACCAAGACCAACAGGATCGCCAGGATACTCGCCGGTTCCAAGAAGCGCTTTCCGTCGAGGAAGATGAGGTTCATGTCTGGCACGGCTCAAGTGAGTTGTCTTTAGCTTCATGAACACAAGATAAAATAGTTTTAATAGTTCACAATTAACAAGTACTGGATAATAAGGTTAATCGTAGTGTTGGTAAGTCGTTTGGCTATCCAAAGTCAACGGATAGCGCCTTAGGTATCACAAAAATTAGGAAATTTTAGTGTTTCATGAATTCACTCTAGGTTTGATTCATACATATTAGGCAATCCAGTTATCAGGTATGTAACTGGCATATTTATTATAGACTGTTTACTTGTAAACTGTATCTGCATTACAGTACAATTACAGTACCAACCGATATCAATCTAACATGGCGAGTAGCATATATCTCCCTTCATATGAGTTTTGTAGTTATTCAGATCACTTAACTTATAAGATTCCTGATTTTCTATGTTTAATTATGTGTAAAAATATGTTTGCGGCTTCATTTCTCTGGTTCATTCGGCCCTTTCAGATACATAGACACCCATGTTTCCTAATGCTCTGACGCACTTGCAGGTCCTGATGACGCTGGGGCTGATAGGTATAGAGGCCGGCGTGGCCGGAGCTATGTTGGTCCTGGAGCCTGCAGGACCCGCCTTCAACTACCCTACCATCGACCGAGCCGTGCTCATATGCAACTCCTCGCCCCAGGGCGTCGTCGTGCCTCTCACATTCGACTTCTTCCTCATCGCCCTCTGCACCCTGTACGCCGTGAAGACCCGCAACGTGCCGGAGAACTTCAACGAGGCCAAGTTCATCGGGTTCGCGATGTACACCACTTGCGTCATCTGGATCGCCTTTGTTCCTATTTACTTTGGCAGCGATTCTAAGGTAAAACTTTGTGTTCTAAGCTAGATAGTTTACCTTATGCATAGTTACACCTTAGAATATTACTACTGTATGTATAAAAAACTCAACTATGGAAACAAACTTTTCACGCAAATATTATATATTCATCCGTCTATATGACCGTGCTTCTTTTTTAATTTGTAACGTGATCCTAAAAACGAGATTTGTTTACACAGCACAATGATGAAAATATTTTTATCCTTTCTGGATCAAACAAAGGTGAGTAGACGACATAAGAGTAAACTGTCAACTTTATAAATATTTTGACATGGATCTGTCTCAGCTCTAGAGGGGTGTTGGTAATTTGCGAGACCAAATTTTGAAACAGTGACGTAATATGCTTAGTGACGTAACGACTGCTGTTTAGAGGAACTGAAAACTTTCCCTTTGGTAAGTACAATCATATTTAGATCAGCTTTTGGCTTTTGCCAATATTTGAAGTTAGGGGAATAACAATTTCCTTTGCAAATATTTGTGTTTATTATGTAGTTTTGTAATTCTACTCTTGAATAAGTATCATTGTAACATAAATAAACTACACGTCAGGTTACGAAGGTATTGGTTTAAAATTAAACCTCTGGTTTCCCTCGTGACTATTTTTCTGTAATGTAACATAGTTGTTAAATTTCAAAGGGTCATATAACTTCAAAAATAAAATTTGTAAATGAAATGTATCTCTGCCAAAAGTGCTTACCAACTAACTAAATAAGTCTAGAGATAACATTTTTTCAAGTATGTAAACTCATTAATCAACCTTTAATCCTTGAGATTGATCATTTTTAGTATTTTGATTTAGAATAAATCTTTTCACGAACTTCATGAGATTACAACCCACAACAATAAATAATTTATAGCTACAACTTTCAAAAGTATTGGAAACTCCCACAATCACGTTTCCTTACAACCCCTCCCCCCCAGAAACAATGAATGAACGTTTCAGTTCAAAATAAGGAAATGAGAATGTGAAGCGAGGCAGGCCGTGGTTGCAATTTGGCTTTGTTGCGTCTGCTGCAGTGAGTGATTGCTGCATTGATGCAGTATCTTCGCAAGATTACACAGGCACGCAATATCAGTTACCTCTCCTTAACACTCGATACTGTTAGGTTAGAGTAGTACAGCAGTAGGCGCCTGAGGTTGGAAATTGGTTAAGAGTATACCTAGAGTTATTTTAAAATAGTATGTTCCCTTTATATTCCATAACGTTAATGGACGTTTTACAAATAATAATTGATAGGTAAAATTCAAATCGGTGACAGAATAGGACTATTATAGCCTTCGTTCAGCTTCTGATTTTTTAAACACATTGGAAATATAAGTTACTCTAAGTTTAGATTTCCGACTTGTTTATTAATGTTTAATCTATAGTAAAGTTAAGTAGTGTAGTTCCAGTAATGGCAGGTCTATTGGCTATTAAAAAAGCTTCCTTTGCATATTTCGGTCCTCCCTTAGAACTACAGGTATACTAACACTGTAACGCACGCTTTATGTAAGGGCTCTCTTACCCTATTATTATTGGCCAGGCAAATTATTTATCGGCCTGTTCATTTGTCAATAACAAATTGTACACTTCGGAACATTAAAGAAGTAAAATTTTGTGTCAAAAGTATCCTCACAATTATATTTAGTTTCTTAGTGAATTCTCTTTTTTTCATTTTAGAGGGTGTTCCAGTTCTATTGTAGTTCAGTGGTTCCTCCATTATCATATTGATCATGATATTTTTTAAATTTTTAACCCACTTTGAAAATACTCGATGATGAACATGATTGACAAGTTCGTGTTTTTCCGCTTGCCCAACGTTCACGCCAAGTCCTAGGGCTGTCTGTGAAGACTTGCTAAAGACTTGCTAAAGGAGCTAAGAGCCAAAAAGTAAATTATCGGTTATTCAATAAAAACGCAGCATGCCCAGTGCCTTGACGATAGCCGCGCATCACCTTTGCGCATTTTGTTTACCCGGGTTACAATGGCTGGGGACCTTAGCTCTTTTAGCTGTATATGGGCATATATGTACATTCATCCTACATAGGTATTAAAAACACAAAAATTTCAATTTTAGCTCTTAGCTCCTCTAGCAATTCAAGTCTTCAAGTCCATCCTTTCTATGTATGAGTCAAACTTCTTCCTTTTCAATCCTTTGTTGTGTACTCTCTTTTTGCCCATATACGGTTGGGTGTAGAAAACTTGCTCATGTTTGGTTAAAAAAGTTTAAAAATATATTTACTATCCATCATAAAATGTAGAGTTTTCCCTAAAGTTAGGTTGACCACAATATTATTATTGACACAAATAATTGATTTAATATCTTAAACTGTTTCAAAAATAAGGGATTTAGGCAACAATGGAATAGTTTTCAAAATCCCAATGGAAGAACAGTTAAAAAGACATCCTGTATTCTTTTGTCTTGAAAAAATTTATCTAGTTAGTTAATTTTCATAACGTACTGACCAATCTCCCCCTGCTCCGACAGATTATCACCATGTGCATGTGCGTCACCCTCAGCGCCATGGTGACGCTGGTGTTCCTATTCTTGCCCAAGCTCTACATCATCCTGCTCAGGCCGGAGCGTAACAACCGCGCCCTCTTCACTACCTCCAAAGAGATCCGCTGCCACATCGGCACCAGAGTCGCCTCCACTGTTGCCTCCGGGCATCCCAAGGTCGCCTCATACCCCCTCCCCTACTGTGCCACCTCCGACTCCCCCAGGTACGCTTGGGTGTTCTTGTAAAACCTGATGAACTGTTTTGGTAAACTGAAATGCTGCCGTCGACGTAGAACAAATGGATACGAAATATTAGTTAGCACTAGAAGAAACCTAAAAACAAAGGCATTTTGATGGTTTGAAACATGCAATTGCTATCGAGAAAGAATAAATTATGTTGTCGTAGATAATATTATTGTACATTTAATTATGAAACAGAGGGTCCATTGCAAAATATTTGTTTCTCTTGACTTTCTTTCCGAGTTCTCTTCTTTCGCCTCCTTATTTTTTCCTCGTTATCGTCTTCTTCTAGAGCTAAGGCAATCAATGCAAGATCACTGTACTAAAATACATTGTTACAGCTACTAGGATTGTAGCTAGTAGGCTATTTTTATATACAACATTATTAGGAGTTCAGTAATTTTAAAACTATAAACTACTTTTGAACTTTGGAATACGTTTCCACAGGATTATTATAGGTAAATATGTCTTAAATTCAATTGATGTACATATGTTCAAAATATTCTTGTAGCAGACAGCCCTGTTTACGAGTATAAGATAAAATGCAATGTATATTATATTCTTGAGTCCTATGTTCCACTTTTTATGGTTTCAAAATCCTTATAGAGCTTACTTTACTGACCTCTATGCTATATTATTCCACAGTGATTTTTTATTTTGTACGCTCTCGCAAAAAAACCTGATTAAAAATTAAAACCTGAAATTATTTTAGAGATTTAATCACAATAATTTAATTCTGCATCACTCTTCATATGGAATTTTTATTCAATACTAAAATTTAAACACATTCATGGAAATATTTGATCTGTTTTAAAATTCACTAACACGTGTTGCAGTTCAACTCTTGTAAGTTTGTTCTCTTACCAATCTTTGCCAATTTTACAGACAGAACAACGTTCGACAATCGTGGCAGCCTGGAGACAAGACGCACAAAGAAATGTCTAACAAGTGCGTAACTACTTTAGATATTAAGTCTTTATTTAATATACAACTTTCAATCTGAAAAAGAAAAAGAGAAAGTGAAAAGAGTTTGAAGACATGTAGATTTGTTATTGGAAATGACCAGATGATTAATTTACCATGTTTATCAGGATCACGTTTAATGGAAATGTTAGCTCAATAGAATATATAGAATAGAATAGGACCTACCTCCAATATATTTTATATGGTGAATGGCTTAAATCATAGATAAGCCTAAATTGAATGGTTTAAGTTACTCTAAACAGATGTTCTAGACGTTACTAATCATATGACGTGAACGTTTCAAATTTCGGTATGAAAGATTGGCAATATCCCCCATAGCTAATATGTACCCATGTCAAAAATGATTGTACCTTCTTCCCTGTGGTAAATAGGTTATATCACGGATATATCTAAAGGAATGTTTCCGTCCATCTAGACAGCTGTTCTTATAACCATATGACGGCACTTCCGTTAAATATTTCCGCTGCATTTTTTGCGTTCCAAAAATCTGCAAACACCCCCTAGAGCTTGGCATATCTATTTAAAAAATAGCTGGTCCCAGTATCGAACAATTACAAATGTTTGTAATAATTTAGCTCAGGATCAAACTGGTGACCATTATGAAGTGCGTTCCATAATATGGATTGAAAATAATGTTTAAATGCCTAAAGAGATTATATAAAATGGATGGCATATCATATGTGAATGCATTCTGTTTTAGATTATTCCACTACTCGATGAATAGTGGAAACCTCATTCAGTATGCAGTTGACACGACTCTCTATTTTGATTCTAAAGCCAATGAAACTTTTGAATTAGAAGGTTTTACCAACTTGAACGATATAAAAACATTCAGATATGAAAATTTAGATACAAACAAAAACCAAAACAAATTATATACATTTTTTACTTTGTCACCGTTTTCACAATTTCAGGTATGGTGGATGACACCTCTTTTTGGGGGGGAATTGAATCCCAAGTTCCCACGTTGAATACCACGTTCTTCGGGATGTACCTGGATAAGACACTGAACTGCCAAGAACGTTTGAATATCCCCTGTTCCAAATTTTCAATGACTGTTTTTGTCTTGCGGAATGTAAAACAGACATGTAAACAAAGTCTTAATTATGGCCTTATTCATTCAAGGAGAGATTTTGAACGGGTATTTTTGTTTGGACTCAAAAAAAATAATCATCAGACTAATTTTCAATCCCAGTGAGTCGTGTAGACAATTTTTCAGGGAGCTATGAGTCTTGGCCCTATCTTCCTTTTACACATTGGAAACTGTGACTTATTGCCGGTTCCAATACATGCCAGTACAAGACAATACTTTCCACGACTATGGGGCACGAGCAAGGGACGATTTTCGAACTGTTCAAAAGCGCCCATCTGCGTTTGCAAAACTCCCTTCTCAATTAGGTGTCAGGCTCCTTAATTGCCTTCCTGAGGGATTCAAAAGTCTGGATGGTTCTCGTTTGTTCAAATCGAGATTGAAGCGTGAGTAGACAAGTCATATGTTCTACCAGGTAAATGAGTTCCCATCAATTCATGAGAATTATTTAAGAATATTTTTTACGTTACCTTTTTAATAGATTCCCCAGGGGACGAAATTGTTTAGAATGACTATTGGCTTTTAGTTCGGTCTCTGGAATTATGGTCTCTTTTAGTTCGCCAGAGGTGCAAGACTTACTTATGTACACTCTAGATTTTAGGTAGCCCCACAAAAAAGTCATAAAAGCTCAGATCAGGGGAGAGTGCTGTCCACGCAATATCACCGAAACTTGAGATTACTCTCCCACAAAACTGTCGTCATAAAAATCCCATCACAGTATTGGTTGTATCCTATTGGAACCAAATTCTTGTCTCAGGAATATGCGTTTTCTCTTAACTGTTTTCGACCTAACTGAAAGTTTGCACGAAACCACCGCTGGGTAGCGATGGTTTAATCAGCACTTTTATATATGCTTCAATAACAAACTCCTTTTACACAGGTGACCACTGCTCCATGGCAATTAAAATGGCATACTGGCTTTGAAACAGTGTTATTCCCACTTTCCCCGGACGTTCTGCCACTGCGGGGAAGAAAATAGGTTGGCTTTTTTGACACACCTTCTATAATATTTGTCAACAACATGAAATAATAATATTATGGGTGGATGTTTTGTGGTTAAAGAGTCCAGTTTCATAATTTGAAGCTCACCGGTTCCATTTCGGACTTGGCCCCGCTGCCTTTAATCAATGAGCTATGACCCTGGCGATTGAAATGCAGGTCTTTGTTGGGAACCTAGTTACTAATAAGTATAATACAAATTGTCACCATAAATATTAGTTAAAATACAGCCCTTTAACTTAAGTTGAATTAAGTCCCTAACGTAAATGTGATTCAGTTCACGTTTAAGCTCTGAGTGTAATGAATATGATGATATATGCAACTATGGCACATCACATAGCCAAACAATGTATCTAGTGTGACTGGCTACTTACCACCTGGTCCTCCTAGGTTTAAATTTGAACTTGAACGCTGAACACCAGGTCCAGCTGCCTTTGTTTATTTAGTTACTACTTCTGGCAAAATCGAAGCATTAAACCAATTTCACTAACCATACTCACTTAAATTTGTTATAAAAGTCGAAGTCTATTATTTTAATATACATGTTACAAATACCGAGTACTGACTGGTTTACTTTATATTTTAAAAACTTATAATCTTTTCAGTTTATATTTTTTTACTTATTACATCTATAAAGGCGTTATCGGGAGGATAGTAGAATTTTCTTACAAAGAGTACCGGGCTTTTCTGGGACATCCTTACACAGTAATGTTACATCTAACCAAACGTATTACAACTAATAAAATCTGATTTCGAAAAGATAAAATTGAAAATTTCCTGAAAATATGTTAATTTACATGGGAAGATTAAAATACACTAACTTAAACACTGGTTTAGTTATAGAACCGGTAGAACTGGCACAGTAAGTCAAAGAACCAAAATTGTTTGAATTTACTTCCCTGTGAGAAATAGGATAGATCATGGATATGGCTAAAGGTAATGTTTCCAGTTCAGATAAACAGCTGTTCTTATAACCAAATAATGACGTCATTATATGACATCACTGTTTCAAATTTAGGTCGCGCGAATTGCCCTCCAGAGCTAAGACATATCCATGTCAAATTCCAGACGTTATTATTGAGTTATTATTGAAAACTGCAATTATGTATACTGTGTGACCATGAACGATTTAACTGAATACTGTACGATATTGTAAAGCTGTCTGCACTATCAATCAGCTGTT
The DNA here is from genome assembly GCA_023375725.1 of Nephotettix cincticeps. NCBI lineage: Eukaryota > Metazoa > Arthropoda > Insecta > Hemiptera > Cicadellidae > Nephotettix > Nephotettix cincticeps. The sequence continues at coordinate 40,165,935 of CM041788.1, forward strand.
TAATGAGTACAACCAACTGTTGCAGAGACAGGTGCGTGACGCTGTACGGGGCCAACACTGAGACTGCGCAGAACTGCGGCTCCTGCCACAACAGGCGCAACCACCACCCCTCCGTCAGATGGAAGGCGTCAGGTGAGTGAGTACACGGGACCCCTGGCTAGCCTATGTGCCTAAAGTATTGGGTGGGTGGGTTATGTTGTCACGTTGTCAAATATTGATTTAAAAACGGAAAGGTTATTATAACATTTCTTATTTGATTGCAAGGTTTTTTTACCAATTCATCTGTTTAACCTAAATACAAAATTTTTGTTTAGTTTTTTATTCTATTTCCTTTGTTTCAGAATGAAAAAGTACCTTTCCAACAATATATGTATTTCGAAATGATTTTCTCTTTTGATGTTACAGTTAACAAAAAATATTAAGACAGGGTTCTAAAGCCACAATGGGAATGGGGAATGTAAATACTGAATGTACACTCTACGTCTCTATGTATTGCTGGAGATGTCTTATTTTACTTATAACCTCTGTTAACATATCGTGTCGGTGTCGCCTAACACCACTTTGTTCGTAGCTTCATTATACAAATACGGTGATGTTTTGTCGGGTCAAATAAAAGACAAAGACCTTCGCTTATATATCTTAGCAACAGTATAGATACGTTGCCTAAATATGGAAAATATCAAAATCACACCCCCTGCCTAACTCTGTGGCCGATAGTTTAACACCGTTACCTTTCAATTTTTTATTTAACTCGCAGGCCCTAACCCCACAGTAATGGACAGTTGAGGGGTTTAGAACAAAAAGATATTTTTAGTGGTTAGAGACGTTTCACAGTCAAATGTAGGTAATCCGGAATTCAAGGGAAATTCAATTTACTTCAAACTATAGGAAATTTGAACTATCAGGTGTCTTTGAACTCATTTTCAAAAAAACGGTACACACCAAAAACCAGCTGTTCGCAACACGATAACTGTAACCGTTGATATGTTTGTGTCATCAATGCTGTACTGAAGCAAACAAAACAACACCACTGACAATATCAACCTGGAGGAATTGCGAATATACGACTGGATTTTTTTACTACTTCAGGGGATTATGGGAACTGACTTCGAATTGTAGAGGTTAATTTAAAATTTTAGAGGTAGGGTTTCGAATTCAAGGAACATCAATTAAAATATAAAGACACACGTATAAAAAACGTTCAACTTTAGAGGCGTCAATTTTCTATTATGCGTCAAAAATACTTGAAATTATCAGATAATATTTTTTCGGGTAGTAGAGGTTTTCAAGGGAACAGACATACCTGTAGAGGGTTTAAAATATCAAGGATCATATTAGTGAGGTTAAACTGTATTGTTAAGATAATCATTTTATTGACTCATTAATTTAATATTGATTAATGATCAGATAGTATGTCGGAATCTAACTTTAGAATGGCAGGACTTTGTTTTATTCAAACCGATAAATCTAAAGTAATAAAAGACACCTTAAGTTCTTGAGTGGTCTTGTGAGTTTATATTGCGTCATAATCTGAATGTTTTATTTTTATTTTATTCATTGGGCTTTCAATCATGATCCTGACTTATAAGTAAACTAAGGGCAATGTCTAATGACGGGGTTTTACAGTATTTTATCCATATAAACAATTTCATCTATATAGTAACTATATATTTTTGTGTATTTTCTACACAAGTGAATTTTTGTAATTTTGAAATGGACTTTTACAAAACCTCGTCAGACGTCATTCGTCAACCTTCTATTAAAAAGGCAAATAAGTAATAAGTAATTGCACACGATGTCTGGGCTTGGAATACTGGAATCAAACCAGCCTACCTCTGCTGTAACACTTAGCTACCAACCATTTAACAATTTTTAACATGAGTTCACTTTTTGCAGTTTTGTATTTTAGCTCTCGTTTCAATTTTATTGGCTCTAAACATTTAAAACTAATTGTTTTGTTTACCAAACTTTTATTAGTAAGGATTTTATTTTATGTCACTTGAGCGATTTATATCAATATTGCTTGTCAGTCGTAAATTAAGTTATTCTATGGATCAAGAGGTTAAATACCTTATGAATTATTCAAAATAGACATCAATATAGTGGTCAGTTTCGACGATGAAGACGTAAAACTTATCCGCTCATGGGATTAATTCTGATTGTTATCATATCCTTATTCGAGAGTCAGGAACCCATCCACTAAGTGGGTATTTTAAGGCAAATATGAGTGGTCAGTGTAATTAAATGTTTATTCAATTGATTTGAAAGTAATTGGTATGCAGGTATTTTACTGATGCTTACTTGATAGCCCAAATTAATAAATGCGACTAGGTCAAGTATCAAATCATCAAAAAATTTCGTTAAGATTTTGCCAGGATTGAACAAACGATCGCCATACTATGAAGCATACACTATTGATCATTTAACCACCCGGCCAGTTCACACAAACTTATTACGTTATATCAATGTATTTTTAATTTTTGAATCCGGTCATACTATTGACGAAAACTTTACTCCCTTATTTTATACTTACTTGCCAAAACAATGAAGTACTGAATCTCTTTATTGATACATGCAAAGTAATCAGGAAGATAACGTACACAATATTAAACCAGTTATTACTCATGTGAGATTTTTTTATATTTTGTGTATTTCTACGCCAGTGGCATTTTTAACGTTTTGATGGGGAACGGTCCAAAACCCGGTCTTGTTACTACCTAACGTCGACCTGTTGTTAGGAAGCATCATTAATTAGTAGCCCAATGACAAATAGCGACTGAGTCCAGATTCGACCCTTGCGGGATTCGATCCGGCGACCTTCAGTTTTGAAAGCGGGTATTATAACCACTACACCGCCCAGCCAGTTATTGTCAGGGATTGAACGACGGATGAATAAAACTATACAGAGTGTGCATAAAGTACCACCCAGGCTTAATATTTTCTGAACAATAACAGATTATAAATAAGATAAATAATAATTTCTACATAAGTACTAAACCAAAAATCTACTTTTTGAAGGAACCGTCATATCATTGGGCATGCACATCACTTAAAAGGGCTTATCTTCTAGAGTTTATAAATTTAAAATTGCCACCATTTTGTTTTGGATCTATCTTTAGAGATCTGGTTCTAGGTGTTGTATTCCAATTAAACTGACTAATTAGTTTTTATCAAATTTGACTTATGCTCCTTCTTAAGAATGTCTTGTAATTAATTAATTATGGGCCGATATCTACTAGGAGTAATAGGCAATTCAGTTGCAGAAATATTCAAATTTGGTATCAAATAGTGAGTCATTATTTTAATTAAAATACAATACCTGACACCAGATCTCAAATGGTTGATCCAAAACAAAATGGCGGCAGCTTTAAATTTATAGCCTTCAGTATTTAAATCACCGTCCTTTTCTTTTGGATCAGCCTTTTAAAGTGCAGTTTGCGGCATTGCACTCTGATAAGTAAGACCTTAAAGTGAAGCCCTATCATATGTTGTCCCACGAAGAGAGGGACATATGATAGAAAACTGATGGTTCCTTCAAAAAGTAGATTTAGGCGTGGTGTATTTATGCCTAATCATATTAATGTATCTGTTATCATTGAGCAAATATTAAACCCAGGTGGGACTCTATGTACACTCTGATTAGTGAAGGTACTTTGATACATTTAAAGATTAAACTCTAGATGTGTTTGAACCACTGAAACTAAAACTGTATTTACCTTTGATTAATACATAAACAATTTTAAAGTAGCAATAAAGTATCCCATAAAATAATGTTACATTTTAATGTAATTGCTGTTGTCAAAATAATGTGTGTGCCATGCTGGAACGTTCAAAGTACAAAGTACACTGCACTTTCAAAGTACAATCTATGAATAGACAATTAAATGAACAGGTAATTCACTATTCTTTATATTTCATAAAGTTTGCAATTAATAAAAATGTTAAACAATGACATTTTAATTAGAATGGAATAAGACATAGGGTAAGGGTAGTGATAAAGGGTGAGGGTAGTGAGTGTAATGGGTTCATGAGATGTAAAAGTATATGGATATGGTGTTTAAATAGATACTATGGGTTTTAGCAAGCTTTGTTCTGAAAACAGCTGATTTATCTAAATACAGTATATAAAACAAAGTCGTGTTAGTTATACGCATTATAACTCGAGAACGGCTGGACCGATTTTAATGATCATTGATTTTTTGGATTCGTCTCTGCTCCGGTCATGCTTTAGGAATATTCAGTTTCCATAAATTCAATTAGTTTTCATTTCAGAGCGTTTTAAATTTCTAATTTTAACATTATGGGGAGTAAGTTTGTGTACAAATGTTCTAAAATCAAAACATTTGATTTCTTAAAACAGCTGTTGGTTTACTCTCCGTAAGCAATATGCTTTACAATCCAATGCCATATGAATCATTCATTAATGTAAAACTATGAAGTAAATGTGTACTGTAAAAAATGAACAGCTTTATTCACCACGTTAATAGTTTACGGTTTTGGGGGATTATGTATTTAAATTTTCATTTTCTGTCTGATTTAAAGCCACATGATTATTTGTTGGCCAAATAAAAAATAATTACTATGTTTTTTATATATTACGTTTATTATAATAATCAGCTGTTGAATATCCTTCCTATAAAAGCCGTACCACAGTTAGGTTTGGTTTGGGTTTGGATTGGATTTGAAAATTGCGAATTAATCCAGATTTATTTATTTTATGGGAGTGTTATTAATATGTCTTATTGTTTTAGTATTGTTATTAACTATGCCGCCACCCAGAATATATAACCTTTCACAATGAAGCCGTAATGGTATTCGACTTCAGAACATGGCCAATCTTAAAGTTAACATGTATTTACTGTCAGGCGTTACGAAGTTCGCCGGGTCAGCTAGTTTGACATAATAGTGAATTAATAGCAATGAAAAAATGCCTGAAGGGTATGACCACTAACTTCTCAGTTTGTATACTAGTACACTGGGGTGTATTAATTGTGTTTGATTTCTGTTATATTTGATAACAGTTATCTGCCAATTGCTGCACCGGGCTATGTGGAACATCTGGCAAGGCTCCTAGGTTCTTATATTGACTTTTGCAGCTTGCGCCGATCGGAGCTGTAACTATAGCATTATCTTTTATTATACCGGATCGTAAAGCAAACCAAGTTATTGATGCTGGAAGGCATGATTGTCATTTTTAACGTTATAAGAACTATCTTAGCAGGTGTCAGCCTATGGCTCAAACCATCAAAATCTACTGGGAGTTTAGAGGAATTTGTTTGGTCATCAACATTTTATTAACCACACGAAACTATAAACTATCATTTAATCTTATGCTGGTATAGTTATTAGTGTAGTGGTTTTACTTTAAACCAATAATTTGTTAAATATAACTGCAATTAACTCAAAACACAAATGGAGGCTACATATAGCGATGTTTAAGTATTGGGTTTACGATTAAATATACAGTACTACTTTCTACAATTAGATCAAATATTTTATTCAACGTTTTGATATTTCATATTCAAACTATGATTTTGTAAGTTTGTGTTATTAGAGACCTTTAAGAAAATCAGAGTAATTTTTATTTATTCAAACTATTACATTACAACATACAATAACAGGTAACAAGTCTAATATAATTATATCTCTTAAATCTGAAAATCAAAGAACTAAAAGTTTTTTAATATTCGTGCTATGTCTATAGCTAGGGCTATTGTCATAAACCATTAAGTTATTTGTCCAGCTTGAGTTATTTAATAGTTTTATAAATTATATACTGTCATAAACCTAAAACATATAGGAATACAGATTTTATACGTTATAAATTTGAAATTATCGTATATTATTACAGAATCCGGTTGTAAAATTGTCGTAAAACATGAAAGTCGTTTGTTCATAATAATCGTAGATTTACATTACACCGGAAGTGAATTAGTTCTTTATTACAAGATTTTTCTATTTACAGTATTATATGGTATGGGTTATAAACAAGACTCGGTTAATGATAATGGTTAATGAATGCGATACTCAAATCAGACGCAGAATGTGTTGATGCTGTTAACTGTTTATAGTCAGGAACTGCAGAATCTTAAGACCCATCTTGGGGGTTTAGTCTCATGAGATCAATGTTAACTCTAAAACCTGTCTAACGTTAAAACGAATTTTCAAATTAAGACACATTGAAATGTTTTACAATTAGAGTACATTTACTATAAATAAATGTATCAATGATACATGTGATACAAATGCAAATTAATCATTTTGGAATGTATGAATAATATATTTTGGAGCCGTTTTTAGAAAATACATTATTATTTACCCACTGAGAAAATAAGAAAAATGGAATGTCACATCAATTATTTTTAAGTTTAACATTGTTACTATACTAATATTAATTTTATTTATACGTCTATATTTTTAACTACACAACAATTCTGGAGGAACTCATCCCGTCTTTGGTTACTTAAGAATTACATTTAAATCTAAAGTTTTAGTTTAAAATATTCTAATAATATTGTTAAAAGAAAAAAACATTCCTATCTGTCAGGTTAGTGCTTGAAAAAAATTCATTTACGTTGGTAAAGTCCAATTGAAAATAAAATTTGTAATTAACACTGTTTCTCACTAGAATTCAGAAAATATGTTGCAGTTACTTCTAACGCCTATTGTTTACTGGTTCACACTTTTATGGAGAGTTTCAAGATAATTATCTGGAGTGTTTCCCAGAGGGTGACGGCGTCGCCGCCGCAGTCCAGACGGACCGATCCCTCCTGGACGCGCTGCTGGAGCAGAAGCCCCGCTGGCTGATCCTCAGCCCCTCGGCGCTACTGAGGCCAAGAGTCAGGGTCAGGGAGGAGTCGCTGAGTGAGGACGACCAGAGCGGCCAGCTGAAGAACATCACCATCCGCCTGGGTGGGAGCACCCCCAGCACGCTGTCGGATACCTCGGACTACTTCTTGTGATCGCGGGTGGTCCGCGGTCACAAGAAGTAGCCCCAAGAAGTAGCCTTCGTGACGGTCTGTGAAGGTTGTGTAAAGTTACCATAGTAAAGGGTTTTGAGAGCTTCTGTAGAAGGAGCGAAAAGATGTATGGAAACTAAATTATGGAGGTATGAAGGTCCATAAAGATAAATAGGGGAATACATAATCCTTTGGGGATCCAACACGAACTTTTGATACCATCGGCTGATAATATGAGTTTTGAATACGAAGCTAACACGAATACCATTCACCATTTTCATAGAGATTAAACTCGAGAGTATTCATACTTATGAAAATAGAGTCTCAGTACGAAGAGTCAGTTAGAAATGCCATTATTTTACTAAACATAAAACTATAAAAATGTGTTTAAGAGTTAGAACTTTTATAGTTCTAACTCAAATTAATTCTGTAATAGTTTTAGATTTACGTAATAATGTAATAATAATAAAGTAATAAGTAATAACTAAAAATACATACATTCAAACTCCATAGCCAACATAATGGAAGTATTTACATTAAATAATATTTTTACGATTTCGTTCTACTTTACTTTGCACGTTAATATATCAACAAAAGGGACCATTTTGGAAGTAAACAAATCCACAATCAAGGTAAGTCTTTTAATAATGTTGGTTTTTTCATCCGCAGTTGAATTTTACTTTTTTTCTGATTTGTCACTATTTATATTCCTTGTACTTTCCTTTTGTTCATATTTAAACTATTCCTTTTCTATAAATACTAGTTGTCGAGTAAACTTTGATTCTATTATTTTATAAATTGCCTCTAAACCTACTTTGTATTTGTTCCAATACGACTAATGTGTTTTGTAGGTAAAACTGTTACATTTCGCATGTACTTCTTATCAAGAATTATATTGTGTGGTCTTACAGTAATATATGGATGTGAAACAAAACTAACCAATAATCAGACTCAATAAGTGGATCTTCTGGTTTCAATAATAATTAAAAAAGTTATGTTTTTATAGTTGTACAAGATGTATCTACCTGGAGTGAGGGTTGTATATATTGTATATAATAAATATTAAAACACCAATTATACTACCAATACCAAACAAATCACATGTGATTTTAAGATCAAATAAACTAGTTGGGATAATCAATGCATTATCGTTTTAATTGTTCTATAACAGTTTTATAAATATATCGTAGGTTCAATGAAAGTTCGGTAGGATTAGACAAATACTAAAGTATCAGTTCTATATTACAATTAAGTTGAAGTATTTTTAACTTAATATAATACTAGTTACAACAAAATGTGAAAATATCCAATATCGAAAATCTAGAAGATAATCTACAATAGTGTATTAAACTAATGAATGGGATATCGTTTAGTGTATTCTGTATTCTATAATAACAAAAATATTCTTTATAACTAGTTGTAAAATAGTTTGACGAAATACTATCGTCAATAATTATAAATAGTTTACAGTGCAGATTTTTAACAGTCCCAAATATCTTTTTTTTACTTCAAAGTGTTAACTTAATAACAGCCACGAAAACTAAGAAAACGTGTTAGCAGATAAGACAGACAATTTGGAGCAAGCAATATGGCCCTAATGACTCAATGGGCTTCTCATTTTTCAGTATCTTGGTAATTGGCTATAAGGTCCCTTTTATCGTCTTCAAATTTCTTGTTATTTTATCTTTGAAGACGACAAAATAAATCATTAATCCTAATACCCTCAAGTTTGTCTAAATGGAATGTACTCATGCTTGTCTATTAACTCACTGATGGTTTAATTTTGTTCAAACATTAAACAAAATCTTAAAAGTTAAGTCAAATCGCGATGTAGTTTGTAAACATCATACCCTATAATCATATCAAAGCTTTATGAATTTTCATGGTAATACGAATTATAATCACCTTTTTACAGAACTAAATAAATAAAAGCACCAATAAATATATGCAGCAAACAAAACTGTTGACAAGCTCATTATTTTTTAACTAATGTAAGTGACTTAACCCACTTTACTTCCATTTTAGAACAGGACGTTTAATGGCAAATTAATCTTAAAAATTCAGTTTTTGGCACCTATAGCACCATTTTTCATGTAATTTTTCATTAGGCATTTAAAAAGGTGAGCTCATCCCTCAACCATCCGCGTACCAAAAGTGACATCGACCAACGGCAAGCTAAACCCAAACTGTCAATTATTTATTCTCTCAGTTAACGAAGCGGCGTTAGGCAGCAAAGTCGGCAGAGGCTCTTCTCCGATGGTTTTGGACTACAGAATGCTGGACCATTTGTTTTACTCCTCTAGCGTGGTAACCCTGAGACACCGAGTCGGTAATGTTTTAATATATAATGTAACAATAAGTTATAAGTTTTAAATCGTTCAAAGAGACAATATGAGCCTGATTAAAGATCTCTCCAATAGTTTAAAAAATACCGTAAAACTCAAATTCAATTTTTAACAGAAGAGGTTTTACCTTACTATTATACAAAACCTAAATAGTAAGCTGAAAAAATAGAAATTTTTAAAAATTCTAAATATTAAAAACTATATTAAGTACATGAGAAAACTAAAAAGTGGTTCAAAACTAAAAATTTTGTAGTTGTAAAAGGTACTTTTGATAATATGCATAAAAATAATTAATTTAATTTACTACTCGATAAATATAAAATGTTACAGGCAGTTAAAACCCACTTTAATTTAATGTGTAATGTAATTGTTGAACGTCAAGCATGGTGGCAAAATAATATAGCTATCAATGGATAATTATACATGAATAGTTAAAACTGATTGTGTGTAAAGAAATACAAATAGTACACCTTTAAACCATCAAAATGTTCCATATTTTAAATTTATTTACAAATTACGTTATTATCTATGAATAATAGAATAAACTGAATTAACTTTCTATTCTAATCTGCAAGTCTGTATATTTAAATTGTCATTAGCTAATTTCACACATTTTGAATTTTAACTGGAACCTTTTTGAAAAATCTCAAATTACTATATTTAGAGAGAGCAAAGCGAGCATTATTTAACATTTTTTCTTCGGATATAAAAATAGGTTTTTTAATTACAATAAAATGTTTAAATACTAGCAAATACAAACTATAGTTAGCTAACTGGCTGAACCATACAACCAAAGTTTGGTACGCAATTATTTCACAATAGAAATTTCCTTAGATTTCAGAAGATTGTTTTATTCATTTTATATTTTAGTTACCTTTCCATCTTAAGATTAAGAATTACATTTTAAAATTAATTATTATAAACGTAAATGGCTGGTTTTAGTTTGTATTTTTTAACATTTTTATAAAGATACATGATGATATAAGCAACTAAAAAACCATTTTTCTCTAAATACAGTACTGGAGTTATTTTTATTATACTGGATTAATAGTTAATTCGTATTTTACAATAAAAACACCAATTAATTACTAAAAATAGTAAAACCACTACGTTTTAACGTGTTTTCTAAACCAATTTATACATCGTTAATAATGTGCTTTTGGGTTACATATGTAATAAATTCTATTACTTTGGGAACGCATTGCGTTATAAGAATCAACTCATAATAAAAACATTGCTATTTTAAACAACATTTGTTCATTTGTGATTAAAGCTACAATGCAACTGTAGACGTTTTTTATATATGAGATAAATAAGTTTCCCTTGCAACAGTTACATTGCACTGTCAGTAATATCGTATTGATTATTATTGAATTTACCAATACTATTAGACTTTCAAAATGATTAAATATATGTTGTGTTATTAGGAGGTTCATCATTTAATAAAATGATAGTCAGTTTTTTAATCAAAACGAAAAAACATCTACAAGATGTTTTTACGAAAACAGAGTACATGAATTGTTTTACAATCGCTAAATCAAAAATCATCGTTGCTATCTGTTGTTCAAAAACTCATTTGGTTTATTGTTTTCCTTTGGCTAAAACCAAGATCAAAAGATAAAACTAGTTTTTCAGCTAAACATTAAAATTTATGTATTAAGTCCCATTAGATCAATGTTAATAAATGTATTAAAAGTATTTGAAATATATTTCAGTGTATACACTTTTTAAACGCGAAAATTATCCTCAGAATTTTCAAAAAGCTTAAATTTTAGACCTATTAACTATATTCTATCAGTATTATTTATTTAATATAATAACATAAAAAAACCTAAACAATATTTTGTAGGTTTGTAGAATTTGATTTTCAATACATTGTGAATACTTGAGATATTGTATACTCTTATTTTTGCATGTTCTCTTAGAGATAAACTTTATCAAACAAGCTGATTATAATAATTAATGATAATAACTGTTCATTAAATACCCTAATTTCCCATTATCCTACCTCTACTTGAATTTAGATTATATCAATCAGTACCAAAGGTAAGCTAGTCAATTTTACATGTGAAACCGTCTTTCTATTGATATTTTTAATAAAAAAAATAATCCAGAATGAAGCTTGTATTATTTTACCCTCCCGGCCATTAGGTTTTACTTTCTCCCCTTATAATTTTATAATTTGATTTAAGAGTGGATATATTTGTTTTGGGGTTCATTAAATACCCTAATTTCCCATTATCCTACCTCTACTTGAATTTAGATTATATCAATCAGTACCAAAGGTAAGCTAGTCAATTTTACATGTGAAACCGTCTTTCTATTGATATTTTTAATAAAAAAAATAATCCAGAATGAAGCTTGTATTATTTTACCCTCCCGGCCATTAGGTTTTACTTTCTCCCCTTATAATTTTATAATTTGATTTAAGAGTGGATATATTTGTTTTGGGGTTCCCTGAATCCAAAAAAGTGGGTATCGACGTGATGTCTGTCCGTCTGTGTGTGTGCGTGCGTTTGTGTGTGTGTGTGTGTGTGTGTGTGTGTGTGTGTGTGTGTGTGTGTGTGTGTGTGTGTGTGTGTGTGTGTGTGTGTGTGTGTGTGTGTGTGTGTGTGTGTGTGTGTGTGTGTGTGTGTGTGTGTGTGTGTGTGTGTGTGTGTGTGTGTGTGTGTGTGTGTGTGTGTGTGTGTGTGTGTGTGTGTGTGTGTGTGTGTGTGTGTGTGTGTAAATGAGTGTCTGTACACGATTTTCATCAAAAGGTGCTATTATTCATGAAATTCAAAATCCAGCTAAATCGGTCTAATAGAAGGGATGTTAAACGGAGATTTTATACCCCCAATAATGAAGTTAGTTGATATTTTTTCAAATAATTCCGTTAAATAGTTCATTTAGTTACTACCTTATTGTTACTACCTTATTATTACCTTATTATTATTAGGTATATATATCGGAGTCCAGATTAGACCGATAAAATGCGTCTCTGCGCATCGGCGGCAACAAAACCAGCTCGCCCAGCCGTCCCTTGTCAGTCAACTGAGTCAACAGTTAGTTCGCAGCCAGGAGCCGTAGTGGTCGGACATACCCTCTCCCCACTTCGTGCCTTGTGCACCATTATTTCCTGTCTTCCCGGTTCACTGTTAACGCGTGCTCAATTTATTCAGAGATAGTGACACTCTCTGGTTAGTGAAGTGAATTTGTGATTGGAAACCATTGCTGTTCCGCAGCCTTGTTGATATCCTTCCAACTCATCACTTTAACTTATTTAGTTATTAGATATTACTTAGCACAGTATACAGTCTCTTTTAGCTTATATTATTTGTGCCAGTTTTAGTGTAACTGTCTCTCATATATAGGCTATTGTTCCATATTTGAATATTTAATCTAAGGTGTTATAGACATAGGTTATCGCTACTATGAGAGGTACCGTCCGTAGCGTAGCGTAATAAATGTTGCAGGACCGCGTGGCGCATTC